>BQNB010062447.1:24684-36070 GCA_026074375.1 Tanacetum coccineum | reverse complement strand
TTATAAATTGATTTAGAACAGAAAGAAAGTGTGTGAAAAATGTGAGAAAATTAGTAGGGAATAATCTAGTATTTATAGCCAAACTGAGGAGGTTTTCTGTCTAGCCGGTCCCCTTAGTTAGGGTGCCGGTCCCCTTAATAATTAAGGGGATCGCCCTTATAATTAAGGGGGCCGCCGAGCCTGGACGCTCCATTTTTTGTCTTTTCTGGGGGAGGTATTTTCTGGTATATTTCTAGCCATTTTAGGTAGAAAAATTGAATTCAAAATATTTATTTGAATAAAACATTTCTTTTAAAATCTAAAAATATTTTGTATAAGTTATAAAAATGTTTGTGACATTTTTATAAAAAAATGTGAGGTTAAATAAAAATTCCTTTGATCATAAAATAAATTAAACATTTATTTATTCATACCTTAAGTGATTTACGTTAAGTGCAAACTTTGTTGAAGCAGACTTGAGACGTCGAGAGATGTTGTCGCATGAATGCATTGATGATTTGTGATCACAAGTAACTTAAGCACTTTACGTTATGTGTTATAAATAACATGTTTGTCATCACCAAAACATGAAGAGAATGTATAGATTAAATATCGTAATATTTCTACCAACAATCTTCCCCTTTTTGATGATGACAAAATATGTAAACTATAACTCATAGTAAAATGTATAAGTTACTTGTTTACACTTTTTCTCCCCTTTTTGAAGTCATTATTCTATCAATCCCTTTTAAACAATGACATCCTTTGAAGATTGACTCAAGCAGATCTTCCATGGATCAAATTAGTTGCAAACTCTTAACCTACATCAATGGTTAGTTTCGTGCAAAAAAATATATATATAGGGATGAAATACACATATCAAGAAATGTGTAGATGTCTTAAATGGTTGCAAACGTAATGGCTTGGACATTTGCAAATGCTCCCCCTTGATTGGGGCACCAAGAAATCGAGTAACGGAAAAGTGCTACAAAACAAAGTTAGTAGAAAAATGCACATATATATATATATAATGACGATGATAGATATATATGCAAGACACTTAGTGGGGAACAAATCATGTATGTTTTAGGTATATGCAGTCTAAAGTGTGGCACTAAAGACAACAACCAAAAAAATATGATGAATGCTTAAAACATGGAAATGTTTAAGAACCACTGATAAGATTTGATCGACACATGTTTAAGGGCTAAGACTCGATCAACACGTTCCTTATGGTATCATCATCTAACCAAGATAATGATGTGGATTTTGATTAAAGTTATTATTTGCAGTAATTATGGAGTACTTTGTGAAGATTTGCTAAAAGGCACACATTCTGGAGCTTAAACGATGAGATTTGAAGACTATTGTTTTGACAACCTATACGCCGTATCCAACAAGGAAGATACGGCGTATCTGTGCCTGCACTTCACAAGAAACCACGCAGAATTTATAAGATGTATGCGCGTATTGATTATTATTTAAAGATTCTGGAAGATATTTGAATGTGGTCCTTACTCAAGAAAACTCCACATACGCCGTATTGACATTAGAACAAATCGGGTATCGATCCGCCTATTCCAGGACACTATAAATTGAAGGACCCTAAATACGAGTTTAGGGCGTGCTTGATTATATTTACGACACCACAACCACAAAAGTCGATTTCCAGAAGAGCAAGAAAGAGGTCTCTCAACGCGACTTATTTCATAGGAAACACCTTGGAAATTCTCATACTCATCTATAATCGTTCAAGTTTTGGTATCATTCTGTTTAATCGGCTAGGTTCCTTGGTTGTTAATTATTATTGTTTTATACATATACAATGGTTAGGGCTAATTCACTTGGTAGTAGCCACGTTAATGTAACGTTTGGTTTGTTTATCTCATTTGTCTTAATTTATGCTTGGTTGTGATTATGTTTATCTTATTTATACTTTATTTATGTGATTTTGTAATGCGACCTTACTCAAATTCAAACGGATTTGTGAGTATGAACCAAGTCAAGCTAGATTAACCGGGATAGCTCTCCATATAGCGATCTATATATCTAGAATCATATGATCACAAATAAATGACCTATCACGCCAATGGTTTAGTGAACAAGTTGGACTAGCAGGTGTCCCTGGATCAACAACATGATCGTTCATATTCATTGGTTAGACTTGACAAGTGGACTACTAAGTTATATAAAATTGTCGTTAAGCAGTAAGGGGGTAATGTCTCGAATGAGCTAGGGTTTAGTAGAGCACCATTTTAATTAAATCTAAGATAGATTGCATTATCAGCAAAAGATGCGTTATGCGGATGTCGCTTAATTGTGAAAGAATTAGCGTGTTAGGTTTTAGGAAGAAGGATCGTCTAAATCTAAGATGATATGCCACTTCATATAAGCAATCTTTGCACTAATAAAAAACCAGCGTTATATTTAGGCTAATCATGGTTATATAGTTTCCTTAAAATAGGCTTGACCGATCCTCTATCTTTGATTATTGTCTTGCGTGTGTTTTGGTAGCGGAAGTAGATTTAAGTCACCACCAAACCTGTGCCAGTCTCTCAGGCTAAAAACCTCCTTATCCGTTAGAATTAGGTTTAACATAGGTTTAACTTAGAACTAGTTTAGCTTAGAACTAACTTTGATAATTAAAACTAACATATAATAGATAACCAAAATACTGATAGAACTAAGAATTACGCTCTCGCTTTTAGTGATTGACACCCTACTTACCAACGAAGCTACATCTGATCGGGTACACTTCCTGTTAGTGTTGGTTTAGGTATAGTCGGCAAAATATAAATGTAATACTTGATAATAAAATAATACCTACGCACAACGACACATCATGGACTATAGGAATGTGAAAGCGTCTGACAGGTAGAGCGATTCTAGGTTATCACGCAGAGTGTGTTTCTGACCAACTCGCCGTTGAATTAGGGGAATACTTCACATTAAACTAACAAGGGTGTGACAAAGCAATAGATTAGATAGAGTGGCTATGGAGTAGTGCATGATTAAGTGAGCATGTTTGTTTACCTATACGAGTACACAAATTTTACTTTTCTTGCATGATTTGGAGTAATTTAGATTAGTTAACCTCCTCCCCCCTATTCTCAAAATTAATTAGATTTATTTGCTTTCAAAAAACCATATAAATACAAAAAATACTAGTCTTCAACACTTCGATACTTAGTGAAATACTATCAAACCTACCTCACTATTCCTCTAGAGAACGTCAATCCCCCGAGTCTTGCATATACTACACTACAACGATTAGGTACTCTGCCTAGGAGGATTATAAAACTTCGGTGTTGCAATCCGCCACATCAAATTTTAGGCACCGCTGCCGGGGGAGAGTCTAGGTTTTAGATTCTATTTAGCTATATTCAGTAGATTCCTATCAAGTGAGATTTTTGTTTTTCTTTTTAGTTAGCTTTCTTGTAGTCTATCTTTTCTTTGTTACCTTTTTTGGTAACTTTCCTTTCGTTAACCATCATGCGAGACAAAAACAACCCCGTACTTTAGGATATTACTCCAAACCTAGCCATGAGGGGTATCGAAATACTATCGTCCTCCCTGAGGATACCAAAGAGTCACACTTGCAATCCGACACGATCCGGTTGGTGCAAAACAGATGTGCATTCCACGGACTCTAGTTCGAAAACCTGATGAGGTGTTATTTTATACACTTTTTCAGGGCCATTTAACCCCCTAAATTATGCAAATTTGCCCAAATATTGTACTTAATCATTTTTACTTATGTTTTAGCATTTAGGAAACATTTAGAGGAAAATCACGTGACTTGGGCTCAATTGCGCGGGAAGAAACTAGACAAAAACACAACTTTTCAAGCTTGTGACTTCCATTCTGACGCCTTCACCAAAAGTGCCTAGAAAGTGAAGTTTTTAATCAAAATTGTGACTTCTCAGACGGTGGAGACGGCGTCAGAAATCAACCTTGACGCCTTCAGGATTGAAGAGCAACGTCGTCACCACGAACTAAGAAGAACCCTTTGGAAGATTCGGCAGGCTGACGGCTTCGGAACCCATAGTGAACGTCTGAAAAGATGCCATTTTCTATCTATACAACCCTTTATTTTTAATATTAAGTGTGGAAAAACGTGTGGAACTTTAGGAGAAACTTTGTGGCAACTGGTATTGTCTAGAAGGACCAGTGTTACGAAAATCAGAAGAAAAAAAGGCAGTCAAAAACTTAACTCAACAACCATGACACACAAACGTGTAGTGCAAAACCAAGGGATGAAGAATCAATTTGTCACTTACCATTGTCATGAATAAAATTAGAGCGGCGGCCCTCAATACCCCTTGAACAGGTAGCCTCACCTGTTGTTAAGCTGACATCAGGGTTCCCACGTGCATCTCTACGGGCACGTGAAGTAGAAGGACCGGTGCTGTTACGAACATCTGAAAAATTGACACTCAAAAAACCTAACTCACGACCATGCGACCATGACACACAAACGTGTAGTGCAAAACCAAGGGATGAAGAATTAATTTGTCACTTACCATTGTCATGAATAAAATTAGAGCGGCGGCCACCAATACCCCTTGAACAGGTAGCCTCACCTGTTGTTAAGTTGACATCAGGGTTCCCACATGCATTTCTTTTACACCCCCAAATAGGGTCCCATCTAAATAAGCGTCTGGGGGCGTGACGTCATTGAATATCTCAAGTACAAAGCATAAAGAACGACCTCTATGGGTACGTTTTAAAAATAAACACCGTTGCATTAAATCAATATATTAATAAGTTTACATCGATCAAATTTAAAAGATTTAAGAGTTAAAATGCGGAAGCTTAAATAAGTTCAACAACGGTATTTAAAGACATAGATAAATTTCTAGTAAACCGGTCCGGGCAAATAGACTTCACATAAGTCAAGCACAACGAAAATCCATGCTAAGCACCTGTGAAAAACATGCTTAAAACGTCAACATTAAACAAGTTGGGAATTCATCGGTTTAGTTCAAACGTATTTAATTGGACCACAAGATTATCAAACGTATGCGAACAGTATAGGAGAATACAACTTCATAAAGACGGAATTTACGTGGCACTAAGTCATGACACCGAAGCTAATACTGAAAGATAGCATGTACACTGCTATATAAGGCTTGCCCTTTAGGTGTCCGACCAAAGACCATCTAACTAGTTTTGACATGACATATATCCGTTAGTTCTTGGTAAACTCGAACTAGTAAGTGCTTCTTACCCAGATAGGGATAATTAGTCCTAATAGATTTATTTATTCACTCGCGCTCACTTAACCAGCCAGTCGGTTAAAGGTGATTAACAGTTCATGATAATTCAGGCAATAGTAGTCTAAACGCAACTTAGGCAACACGTAAACGAAGAAATTCCTACGTATAGTACTTGTGTCTAATTTTAAAAACAAGCAATGTTTCTCACCCCAAGTTATAAAACAATTATTCAAAACGAGTAAAGAGTGGGGCTATGAACTCACCTTGATTGGTGAATTGAAGTAGAATAGTCTAGAATAAAATCAATCGGTAACAAACGACGGTTCGCAAAGACAACCTATGAAATGAAGGTTCGATTTAATATCGGGATAGTGAAGAATTACGGATAATGCATAAGTATATACTAGTGTACTTTTGTTAATATGTTTCCAAAAATTATCGTTTGTGATCGTATAGTAGTTAAAAATGTTTTCTTAAGTAAAACGATAATAATAAGTATGTATATTTTTATTATATACAATATAAATGGGACTAAGTAAAAAATATATTTTAATATATATATCATATATATATTAATATATTTTTTATATTATATTTATTATATATATATGTATATATATATATATATCATATATATGTATGTATATATATAACATATATATGGAGGCTAATATGATGGATTATATATGAATTAGTGAATGGCGCCCCTCAATGATGACAGGGACAACATGTATCATGCATGAAAATTTCAAAAAATGGGAGTTAAAAAACATCCACCTTGCAAGACTCGAACTTGTAACCTAAAGCTTACAAGCAATTAGTTAAACCAGCTGAACCAACATTTGATTTGTGTTTGACTATCAAAAACATAAATAATATGTTCTAAACAAAGTTACAGCAAGTTATTCATTTGATTTAAAAAAATATATTTGATGATACACTCATAATTAGATTTAGATATTCATTCAAATACGTTACTTTTTAATCAACAAAATCCCAAATACATAAAACCTTCACGTGATTTCATGCACTGACACGTACGGTCTCCCTTTCCAGTTTTGTAAAGGCGATTGCCTACATTTGCAATGATTTAACCTCTTATTTATTATGTTTACGGAGTCAGTACCCTCGATTGGTTGTTGATGAATTTCTGCACTGCCATCGAAAGGCGAAGCTGGCAAGGATGGATGGTATATTAAAAACTAACATTGAATTAATTGATAACTTCTTAGTTTATTGTGCTGTACTTTGATGTCGTATATATTGAAACTTATAGATATTTTTTTATCTAAAGTCCTTAAGGCATGGGCTGATGTTGTTTTCCATCCTTGATGAGCAACCAGAAACTCATAGCATTACTGTCACAGGTTTTACTTTGCTTCTTCGTTTTTGGTTTTTGTCTATAAAGCATGTACAATATATGTTTTTGTGTTTACTTATTGGTATCATTTGCTGTCCTTGATTACCGGGAAAGGAATACGTCTTTGTTGTCAATTCTGATAACTTAGGAGCTGTATAGTTGATTTGAGTATCCTTACCAGACCTTTTGCTTTAAGTCTTTGTTGTCAATTCTAAATCGGCTTGTATATTTGACAGTTTTGACAAGATTATTAACAAGGAAATCCCAGCAAAGATCGTATACGAGGATGATAAGGCAATGCATTAAAGTTCCATACCTTGGCATTTACTTAGGAATGTACATATCTATGATTGAGACTATTAGATCTGTAAGTTGTTTCATCTATTTTCAATCATGTGTCCTTTAACTCAAGTTCAAACATTTATTTATAAATTTGAACTTTTCATACACATCTTGGGGTGGAAGGATGCAAACAGTACTGAGTTTGACGAGCATGCACCCATTCCTGTTGTAATATTCATGCCAGAGGTATTTCAGCTTTCTTATATTGTGACAAGTTTTTGTTTTGAGATGTAATATAGGGTATCAGCTAATATTTATTCTACACATTTATATTCAGGGTTCAAGTAAAACACTTATGGAAAACAAAAACTTTCGAACAACTTTACTGAGTGCCCTGATTTGTATCATGCAAAAATGTTATGACATTTTAATCTGGTATTAAATTTTCCGATATCACAGACAAAATGAAAACGTTTCTGTTTCGCTCTAGGTAGCGTTAAATTACTAGAAATCAGGATAATCTTCTTATGTTCCCTTATCATTGTATTTTGGCAGGTATAACAACCCTGACTATTTGGATGAGCGACATCGACATCGTTACGAGGTTAGTCATACATATGAGGAGTGTAAAGGAGTGTGATTGATAATTATTAAATCTCACATTTGAAAGGTTATTCATTCTCATGTAGGTGAATCTTGATGTGGTTGAAGATTTAGAGAAAATGGGATTGAGATTTTTTTGGGAAAGATGAAAGTGGCCCTTTTTTCTTATAATCTTTCTTTGCATTCTCTTCTTTGTATAGGTCATTTCCAAATTTAAAGTTCAAATGTCAGACAATTCTAATGATGCTGATAGTGACTCCTATTTGTTGGATGACAATTTTAGGTATATTTACAAGCAAATTATAAAGTTTCAATTTTCTTTCAACACCATGTCGAAGGAGTGTTAATGATTCTTATTATTCCTAATTGAAGCATGGACTTACAAAATTGAAACAAAAAAGACTCATCCGTACTTGATATTTTGTTCAGGGATAGTTGATTTGACAACTTTGACTTCAGCTTTCAGAGTCACTCTTGGGTCTTCAATTGCAGGAACTTCAGGTAGCTTTACTCAGATTAATTTTGAACTGAATTTCCAAGTATAACCAAAAAAGATTCAGTTTTGACACATTTATTTGGTTTGGAAATGGAATGTACATTTATTTTTCCTGATTAACCGATCAAAGTTGATTAACTGACCATTTCGGCCAGTTCCTCTGGGGAGAAGAGACGAAAGAGTATGTTAGCAAGCAAGAGACTGACATCAATAAGGTATATTTATGTATTTTTTACATCTAATAACTATTAACTAAACTTTATTTTATATTATGTATTACGTATAAAAAATTATGGATTAACTAACTAATTATAATGAGGGGAAACTACAATAAGTTTGTTTAATGTATAATATATTTTCTGTGTACACGAATTCACATTATAGGTACTTCGACTCTTCCACCATTGTAAATTTTGTACAATTTACGGGTGAATTTGACATTGAACATTTCGTTAGACCGATAATGTGTGCCTCACTTGAATAGTAGATTTAGACATGCTGACCAAGCAACACTACTAGAGATGGATTCAGGGAGTTTTAAAACATTCAGAAAGAATTACTACACTAATGCACTAAGAAGCAGAGGTTTGTTTTAGTTAGTTGTATGCTTTCAAGGTTACATTTTTTAAAGACGAGTTCATTAGATCGAATGTTTACCTGGAACAGTAGGGTTACCTAAGCGTTTGCAGTTGAAGAAGTGCCTAAGGGTAAATATACTTGACTGTTCCCACCTTATAGTTTATAATGATTTCTAATCAGAAGCTCACAACTCTCATTTTAACTCTTCCACGGACTGAATTAGAAGATTCAAAAGAACAAGAAACTGCAAAGTTTCAGGATATGATTTCTCATAACAAACAATCCCAAACAATATGTTTAATAGAGATTATCTGCAGATTTTAGAAAGAATAAGCACTTCATACTTTGATAGTGGGCAGCTTGGTACTGTTTATTTACAAAGCGGATTCTTAGAAATAATAAGCACTTGATATTCACAAACACCCTCTAAGGCAAAAGCTCATTTTTGGGTCACTTTAAGGCCTTTTTGTGTCATGAAAAAAGGGTAAATAATTACATAACTATTACTAAGGTTGGATATGTAATGTTTAAAATGATGAAGTTGGGTAGATAAAGAAAGTAACTTTTTACCGTGCTTAAGTCTTAATTTGGTTATAATTAGTATAGACCTAAATTTTTTATCATACAAGTTGATAATTCACTGCAACAATAATAATTTCGAATTTAGGATTGACAGGGATGATAAGACATTTGTTGATCCTCTCAGCAAATTCACCTGTATAGACGACTACAAGCTTATTTTCAGGGCATTACATTTCCATGGTCCAATACTACTAAAAAAGATCTTATTTTTTCAGGGTTTGGCACCCATCAAAGAACCTAATTTTGATCAGTTGGAATCTTAAAGGAGTCCCTCGTGTTCCCTGGGAAGCCAAAGGCGAGTTCTAGGACACTTCCTGTTACAAATTGGATCGGAAAGGTAAAGTTTACAACCATAAAGTTGATAATTTGGCTTCCAATTTCCCACACCAGTTGTATCTGTGATTCTGTTCTTCACTTGGTTGCTGCTTCTCCCCGTGCCACACCTAATCCAACAATCTCATGGGGCCTTTGGATTTGACTTACTCTTCCTCATGGCTAGATTTCTATTGGGCGGTTAAGAACACGTGTGATCCTGGTCAAGATCATATGTATATGAATTAGATGGTTGCATGTATCATGTATATGCAATTAGTGGCTGGTTATGAGAGTAATATGTTTTTATTACAACATTTTTAGAAAGATCAAGTACAGGCACTAAAATGACCACCATAGAAACATTCGTTGAAATATGGAGGTAAGCAGCTTCCCAGTATCATCTCATTTTTCATTCTAAGTAGGAGTTGTGAATACATGATTTCCTAGAAGATTTTAAATAAAGTACTAAACAAGCTTATGAGGGTATAATTATTGTGTTTTTAACAAATAACAGGGTATAATTTCCTTTTAAAATTTCAGGAAGGTTACTTTAGCATCATCATAAACTTGATTAGTTTGCTACACTTTTGTCTATATTATACAAGTATTGTTGTTTAAAGCTCTTTATAAATTCTATTGGTACAGGAATGGAGGACTGAAAGGACTATTCATGGAAGTTGGGCCTCGTGTTGGACGTACAGATCCGTCAGTTGGTATTTTAGTATCCTTTTACAAAGTCATCAAGTATGTTTTACAAAATAGAAAAGATCGCCTCCCTGGTAAAATTTAATACAATAGTAGTTTAATTGCATGGTGTAAATACATGGCACATTGCCTTTTCCATTTTGGTGTAAATAGGTTTCTAATTTGTTTTTGGGTTTCGAATTCTCATTTTAGTGTGTTGTGGGTCTTAGATTTGAGCAAGGATTTTCTTTTGATTTATTGGCTTATATGTGATTAGGGTAATCACGGTACGTTAGATACGGATACCGAACTAAAAATAAGCATCCAACTCCCCTACCCGAATAACGTCTTTAGGTTGTCGTATGGTTTCAGTTAGATACCGGTGTCTGTATTGTTTGGGAAGTACAAAACTTTTGAATGTGTTGAAATGTGATAGTGTATTATATTAGAAAGGTTGTGCTTGAACTATTAAATTCATAGATGCACATTATTCCAACAACTGACAACTTTTAAGTTTTAATGGATTAAAAACATGTTTTCCAGTTTGTCGTTTGGAACGCATTTCCTGATGATTTCAGGCTAAAAATAGTAATATTAGTCCCCATGGCATACCGTGACAATAGGTGTAAGCTTACTTAGTTTACAATCCTACTTTTTGAACATCCGTGATTGAATTGTGTCATTATTATTTGCGTGGCAAATGACTTGCTATCATATGTTTTGTTATTGTTTGTTATTTAATATAGTAGGAATGCGGTTAATTTGCCATTAATTTAACATGGGATATTTTGATATAGTTAGATGCAGTAAAGTCGAAAAGGTAGTAGAACATATAACCATTTATGATTTATGCAGTTTAAATGTCGATGTGTAGGTGAAAAAAAGTTAAACTGCATTAGTAGAGATTATTTATTTGTTTGGTGTATGTTGACATTTCGGTTTTTTAGGTTTCGATTCTTCGGTTTTTTTTGGGTTTAGGTTCGGTTTTTCGGTTTCCTGCACACCCCTACTATTTATCCTTTGCCTTTTCCACAAGCTTCAGTCTTACGCAAATTCCTTTTATGTCGCTAACTGCTATAACAATCTGATATGTAATTGCAAGAGTCAACGTTCTTTCAACTCGACCGGGTCAATTAAAAAAAACATTTTTTAAAACATTGATTAGAATCATGCTATAATATATGAATATCTAAATATATACGATCATGATGAGGTAAATGACTCTACATATGAACTCTATACATGAACTCTTGGTTACTGTATGGTTGAATTCTTGATAAAGATGAA
>BQNB010062447.1:0-22816 GCA_026074375.1 Tanacetum coccineum | reverse complement strand
ATGGGTGGGAAGGGGTATATATACAAGTGATTCTTTCTAACTACGAGCTATGCTATACTAATGATACACGGGGGTGACCTAGTCTTTTTCATAATCCTAAGAGAAATATATACAAAAATATTTTTATTTCACCGAATAATCAACAAACTTAGGGTAACTCCCTTAAGTGAAACTCGCAAGCAAGCGGGGGACGTAGTGGGAGCGAATCGCCTTAAAAACGTTTGTCCCTTCGGGTCGTAGTTCCTTGGAACAACCCTCCTTATACCCACCTTATAGCTTATTTCACAAAAGAGGTGCGCCTTTTTCGTAAGTGACACAAGACGGTTATTTTTGTTGTTTTTTGATTTTTTTGGTATTTTTGATTACTTGATATATATATTCACAAAAATTTGAGAAAATAAAAATATTTTTGTATTTTTATAGAAAAATATTCACAAACGGGAATTATAACTTCACGGGGAAGGGTCTTCAAATACTAATCTTCAAACGGAAACACGAAAATCGCTACACACTTCCCCGGCAGCGGCGCCAAAAATTGATCCGCTCCAAACCACACACACAAACAAGTATGTGTAATTAAGAGGCGAAATCAATTATAGTATAGTAGTATACGTATTCCAAAAGATTTAAAAGAATCGATCTTGACCAAAGCAATTCCTAAAACCTCCCGGGTCGTTTGTCCTCGGCTAAGTGTGAATAGACAATCGGTTTAGTTTGTGATCGCGCAAGTGAATAATTCAAAGATTTGATTTTGTTTTTCTAATTCTACACATAAAAACACGTAAAGCATGCAAAGAAAGTAAACGACTAAGCAATTAAGCAATTAAACTCAAAAATGTTAACGGGAATTAAAGAAAACGCGACAAATAAGCAAGTATCTCAAAATTAAGCCCTACGAACGTAAATTTTATTCCTAAACCTTCTAAATACTAAAAGAAAATTTTAAGAAAAAGAAAATTATTTTTTGATTATAATTTTTTTATGATTATTAAAGTTTTTAATCTAAATAAATGCACGAAAATTACTAAACTTTAAGCTAAAAATCCTAGAAAAATTCTAAATTTGTTTATGATGAGAAGAATGAAGGAAAAATTCTAGCTTTGAAAAAGATTAAACGAATAAGCCCGGAAAAATCAAATAAGCACACGAAGTGCTATTTATGAAAATAACCAAAAAAATGTTTAAGTAAATTGTGTTTGCACCCTTGGACGTAAAAGTCCCAAGGGCGTAGATGGTTATAATGTGTGTGTATAAAAGTGTTGGGGTTAAGGTTGAGGTCAGGGGTTCGAGCCCTGCTCACCCTTGGCTTATAACAACCCGTAGATTTCATCAATTATCCATCTATTAATTTTGATGCAATATATACCACCTTTTTACATGGAAATTTTTCGCTTTATGCAACGTAAGTTGCATCTCTAAAGTTAACGAGCCCACACAACCTACCTATGACTATTCTATCTATGAATATGTCAAGCAAACATCATAACATGTCAAGTCTATACTCTAATATCATTTATAACATGTACGATATTCATTTAACAAAGTTTTCACAACATTATTATCAAATAATCATAAGCCGTTAACGATTATGCCTAAACCCTAATTTTATGTAATGTAAACATCTAAAGCGAATGTACAAGTAACTAAGGCACATATACAAATATCATAGCATCTCATTTGAATACATATTCCCTCCAAAATAAGGTACAAGCCTTTTAATGCACAAGGTACAAGTCATTAATGCACAATATTCAAAATAGCCATTTTACCTCTTATTTACTTCATTATACATGAATTCAAAGCCAAAAACCCTAACCCGATACAGGAATGAACCCACGACCCATTTTTACTATTTCTACCCATTTTAAATCCCATCCAAGCAACCAAGCATCACCATGACTCACCTACTTCTTCTCCAAGCTACTACAAGTACCACAACTTATTTCTTGCTCACCAAGTTGGCAGCGGCTGAACCAAGGCCAACCAACACATCATGCTAGTTTCTAGCTTATAAAACTCACCTCTTAGTTCTTCCTTGTCACCCTTCTAGCTGCCCTAAGTCATAAACTCTACAAATGTGACACCTTTCATTGCTAGAACTTGGTCCCCAAGTCATTCACACCCTATAAAAGGGATGCACCCTTCATTATTCAAACTCACACCTTCACACTCATTTCTTAATCATCAATGGAGTTCTAAACTTATTAAGGAAGCCAAGTAATGTCCCAAGAGCAGAAGTGAAGCTAAAAAATCAAGTGAAGAAGCCACAAAGATTGTATTCTAGGTATACGAGTCTCAAATCACCATTTTAACCCATTTTCAAAGCCACAAGCTCGAATCCAGGTTCTACAAACTTGTTTTCTGTTTTGAATCTTTAATATGTCCCTTATAATCATGTTTAATCCTTAGTTAAAAGCTTTTAGCTTAAAACCTACTCATTATTCATTTTTGATCCAAACCGAACTCATGAAACCCTAATTTTGCGTTTTCTTTAATTCTATAAGCTAAACCCACAAGCTGTTACTATAAGCTATTCTAATAAGCTTATCTAACATTCCTATAAACATTTTATCAATTCTTAAAAGCCCTAACCCTTTGAATTAAATTTTGAAACCAAATGAACCCGTTTTATGTTTTTAAACTCAAAATCCTTTTCTATAAGCTAAAAGCTTGTAAAAGCAATTTTTCCTAACTTATATTAGCTTATTTTAATAAGCTATAACCTGCAAATTACCTTCTATATTGAAAAATATCATTATTTTAGATTTTGGACTAGTTTTGTAAATTATTTTCCATGTAAGGGTATATATTGTAACTTTTGAAAATTATTAACTACAAGGACTGTTTTTGTAATTATATTAAACTTATAGCTTCAAGGGTATGTTTTGCCAAGTTCTAAAGTCAAGGGATTATTTAATATATACTTTATATATTAAAAGAACTAATTTTGTAATTACTTATAAACCAAGGGTATATATTGCCAAATTGATATTCTTGAAAATATAAAATAATATATTTTTATTATAAAAATATAGATAAACATTATCAAACTCGATTTTATTAAACCTCAACGCATTTATCGTTACTAATTAACGATAAACGTATTATAAATTAAAATACGTTTTATATTAAACATAATTTATCATCGACTAGCCTTTGAAGAAACATTAAAATCCTATCGTGTCACGTTACTAGGGAAATTCATGTGAGGGGTTCCATTTGGGTATTTGTTTTGACGAGTTTGTTGGGTTTACGATTTAAAGTGCCCTGACTCCTCAAACAATACTGCGTGGCCTCTAGATTATGATTGCCCGAACAGTGATGCAATACTTCCATAATTAATCAATCAAAACTTTCTCAAAGTTCTAGAGTACAATTAAACTAAGACTTTACCTATTACCTCAGGTTATGTGTTGCGTGTTGAAGCCGTGTTACTTTCAAACTGATATACTGAACTTTCCTGCCGAATAGAGAACATCGTACTACCATACGAAAACTTTCCCGTACTTTTGTCATCAACAAACTACCTTGTGAAGGTGAGTTCATAGCCTTACTTTTAAATCTCTTTAATGTTTTCATAAACCCGTAAGAGGGATACATGCTACAAACTATGAATACAAGTGTTTTCTAAACAATATGCTATCCTGATATACTATTACAACTAATGTCTAAGTTACAGGGTTTAAACTTTGTCTTCACATGAGTTGACCAAGGTTGACTATGGTTGACTTTTGTTGACCTTTTGCTAATAAACACCCAGCTCTTGTGTACTCTTTTTGTTCTCGTGATCGTTTTTGTCCGATTTTTTGCTCTTTTCATGTGATTCTTGTAATATCCTTACCTACACATCATAAAAGACAAAATATACAATATACAAGCATAATATATTTTTTTCATCTTTTAAGGGTTTTATTTTGACTATAAAAACGGATATGTGATTTCTCACAATCAAAATTCCCAAATAAGTGATTGTGTGTCCTCACACAAATGTTATATTGCTTTTTTAAAAACCAATACTCCAAAAAACTCCCTAAACTAATCCTTTGGAAAAGTAGCAAAGTTTTTGTGGGAGAGAGTTAGAAATCACAAGTTTTTAAAACACCCTTGTTTTCCCATTTTTCAATCTTTTTCCATTTTTTAATGATTTTGAAATTTTCAACTTACAACTTATTCATGTGTGACATAATGTATTGCTTCCATTATTCATTGATAATTCTAGGATCACTGAACCAAGCACAAACAGTGTCAAATGGATAAATTTATCGTCCCCGACTATCACTTCTCCAAGCCAAGCTAAAAACAGATCATTGTAAAATAAATTTATGAGCTAACACTACTCATAAAAGCTATTGTGCTATTATCTCCTCCCTTATTCCTAATTTTGTATCTTAAGATTTTATTTAAGTCATATACCCGAAGGCTCTTTAAGTCTTTATTTTGATACTTATTAATTCCAAAAATAAGCGGAACGGTTAAAAACAATAATTAGTTCCTAGCCCTTTTCAAAAGATCAAATGTCATCAAAATTAAGTCCACATCGAGGCAACCAAAATTTGGCTTTTATTAGGCTACTTAGGTTCTATTCATGTCATATACCCTAAGGCTCTTTAAGACATAAATGGAACAATCTTATTTGCACTATATACCCTAAGGCTCTTTGTTGGGATTCTTGATTTGATGAGACAAAATAAATAACTAAGAATGAAACAAGAAGGACTAAATCTAGCATATTAGAATTCTACAAGGTGGTGGAGCACATGGAGAATTATTGAGGATTTAGTCAAAGATATCAAAAGATAAAGATGGAAGATCTCCTTATGAAGATATCAGAAGATCAAGTTTAATATTTAAAAGATTTATTTGTCTTATACTTATCTTCTTATGTAAGTCATGATCATTGCCCTACTATAAGAGAATCATAGACATATGTTTTTTGACATCCATCCATAAAAACTAGAGCTATTCCCAATGAGAGTCTAGATAGTTAATGCATAGTCGACTGAATTAAAAGTTCGAATAGTATCCCTTGTTCGTTAGCTTAGCTATGCCTAAATTATAGTTGGGGTAATAGGGAAATCATTCAACAAAGAAAACCTTGTGATAACATTGATTATGTTCTTTATTATTCCGCTGATACACAAGTGAATCTAGGACACACAAGGAGATCTCCACAGATATACAAGGTCAAATCAAGATTCTGCCTCCTAAATCTGCTGAAGAAATTTTGGCAAGAGAAAGAGAAAGAAAAGCAAGGACCACCTTGCTTATGGCTTTTTCAGAAGATCATTTAGCAAGATTTCACAATATATTTGATGCTAAAGAAATGTGGGATGCCCATTAAAACCAGATTTGGTGGAAATGCTAAGAATACAGGGTACAAAGGAAGAGATCAAAGAACAGGAAAGCAAGAATAACCCAAAGCATTGTTAACTATTGATGCTGGTGTAATTGACTAGAGTGGACAAGCTGAGGAAGAAAATCATGCTTTGATGGCATTCAACTCAAACAGTTCCAGTAATGAGGTACAATATTGTTTTGATACTGTTGTTGGCATATTATAAGCTTAAAAAATTATTGATGAACAAAGGGAACAACTTTAGATGCCAATATAGAACTACGCAATATACACTCAAGCTTTAAAGAAAGTTGAAGCCACCAATTCGTTGTTATCAACAAAGTCAACTTTGGTATGAGAAAAATATAAGGTTTATGAAAATAGACTTAGATGATAAAACTAATGTCCTTACATACCATAAGAAACTGTTGGCAGAAGTCTAAAAAAGTAACGAAAAGATTTTTAAAAAGCTAAAGTAGAAAAATGGCACAACTCTTCTAAAAATCTTGGTAAACTGCTAAATACTCAGATGAGTGCTAATGATAAATTTAGGCTTGGTTATGGGGATTACAGATATGATGGCATCTTGAGTTATGAAAATGAAGTTTTACAAAGTGTATTTATGAATAAGGAAAGTGATTTAGAAAATCAGCCTTTGTATGATAGGTTTGTTACAGCAGAAGGAATGCATGTTGTTCCCCCACCCATGACAGGGAATTACATGCCATCTGGACCTGACATTGAAATAGATTACTCATAATTTACATATGGTCCAAAACAATCTCAAACTAGTGAATCTGAAACCCAAACCAGTGACTTTGATACACGTGAATCAGATTATAGTGTTGAAACACATGAATTCTTTGCCTGAACCAACTGTCAAAGAACCAAAGGAGTAGTCAACCATAGGTTTTGGTACTGATGCTCCTATCATTGAGGCGTATGAATCAGAAGTGAAGATGGGCATTGTGTCTCTACCAACAGTAAGAACATGAAACACCTAGTTTGCTATCAGAAGTAAACACTCTAGGCCCAATGTTATAGACAAACATATGTAATTCGAGTCTTAAACTGATACAAAGGATTGTAGTGGTTTAATGTCTAAAAAAATTTGGGGTTTAGGATATTGGGGTTTATACCAGAAAGGCTGTTTTGTATGTGGAAGTTTAGCCAATCTTATTAGAGATTGGGATTTTCATGAGAAAATGATGGCTTACAAGTTGAATTAAACAATTGGATGTGTAATGAGTTCTAGTCAAAGGGAGGTTACGGTAGTATGGACATAGCAATGTGCAAAGAAGGAATCATCAAAACCTATTTGTTCCAAAGCAGTATAAACTAGCGCTGGAAAGATTTTAGTTAATACTGCTAGATGCCTAGCGGTATTAACCATGTTAGTACTGCTGACATAAATTTTTAACAGTCAGGCTGAGTAGGTACTATCTACTGCTTGCCGGACAATTAGTACTGTTGTTAAACCTTTTTTTGATAAAGTTAGACCGAAAATATTTTTCATAAAACTCATTAACAATTAGAGGCCTTTTATTTCACAGCACTTTAAACCACTTTTACAAAAGCAAAAGTTAAAAATACGCTGGGGGTTAATTCAATTAGTGTTCTTGGGCAAAATGGGAAACTGTTGTTAAGACCTAACGGTTGTAATTGTGAGAACCAAAAGGTATTATTGAATAGAGTCTCTAATACAAAATTAGGTATTTGGATCAATACAAGGACAATATATATTTTAGAGTTCACTTGGCAGACTCACGTCGCAATGGCTTGGGTCCCTAAGATAAAACACTAACTTTTGAGGAAAATCAATACTTCCAATATCCTTACACTTCAATATTAGTTATCATTAGTTTGTAATCTGTAACCCTTAAAGCCGATTAATAGAAATCAACGTTTAGTATTCATTTTTTCTTCTTAATTAACTTCTTGTGTTAGATTCCGATTAACAATAAGTATTCATAGATAGTGTTTCTCTCTAGTCCAATTTGTCTTTTTACAAGTTGGCTCTCACCTTAGTGGGCTACAATGGATCTATTCAGTTTGGGACTCACAAGTGGTATCAGAGCCTGTGAGAAACTCTGAGTAAGAAGAACCAAAACCAAAACAAATCTTTTAGAAACCTTTACCTTAAACAGTCACATCCATGGCAGGAGAAGATGATCAAAACATTAACAACCAACCACCAAATCCACCATCACCAACACAACAAGCCCCTCACATTGTTTCAACCATAAAACTCCCCATTCTGAAGAAAGGTGAATATGATATATGGGCCATGAAAATGGAACATTACTTGGCTCATACATGTTATCCTGTATGGGAGGTCATACAAAATGGAAATGGTCCTGTATCAATCTCCACAAACATATCAATCTCTACACATCCATCATACACACGTTTCATAGTTAGTTATAGCTTCAAGGTTGTAAAACTTATCACTATTAAGAGTGATCGTATTAATATATTGAGGCTGAAAGTTTGATTTATTGTTATTGTTCTTCTTAGTATCACAACCTAGTTTCCGCCATTAGGTTTGTAATTTTTCCCAATCAACGTTTCTACTATAGTTGTCTTGGATTATCCCAATCAAAACTATCCTTAGCTCAGCTAGGAGGTTTAAAGATCTATTCAAACGGGATAAACAAGTGGTATCAGAGCCTGTGAGAAACTCTAAGTAAGACGAACCAAAACCAAAACAAAGCTTTTATAAACCTTTACCTTAAACAATCACATCCAGAAACATAGAGCTCTCCAATGAGAGTCGTCTAGCAAAGGTGTGTGTGCGTGCATCATAGATAGAAAACATATTGGTTGAGTGGGTTTACATGTCCCACAAAATAGTTAGTTTATTAGTTAGTAATCCTAAATTATAGTGTTTGGGGTAAAGGTGGAATGTTCAATAATAAAACCTTGTTTGATAATATTGCTTTCTTATTATTTCGATGCGTGATTCAATATTATCTGTAAAACTAATCCTAGATGAGCTTAAAAGACTCTCAACATATGGAATCAGAGCCATGTGGCTCTCGATCTAGGATCACAAGGTTTTCTGTGTCCTTTGGTACAAGACGATTTTTGAAGAATATTAGGGTTTATTCGCAAAACCCTAATTCTATAAAGGAACAATTGTTGTTGCGTGGTCCGTGTTAACAAGAGGGAAGAAAGAACAGAAGTGATGAACGTGTGTCTTGATTGAAGGTTTGCTGGTGTTTGCTGTGTATATGGTTATAGGGTTTGAAGATGTTCGTATTTTAAGGAAGCAATTTGGGATATTATGCGTAGATATGGGAATAGAATTTGCTATATTATAAAAACCCTAATTCTTAGGGATTATCTTTTATTCCCATATTGACTTTTTATATAATAGATGTGGATAGCAGTTACTGATTTTATGGGATGGATCATGATATGAAACAGTAGTACGCACATGATTAGTGTTGTTAGTTTAAGAATTAATACTGCTCATATTTTAGTGCTGCTATGAGATAAAGATGCGAGTGTATGGGCTGGTTTATATAAGAATACTGCTTGCTCAAGGTAGTTAATACTGTTCGTGTGCTATTTGGATTAAAAGGTTAGTACTGCCATGGTCTTCATTAGTACTGCAACGCTTCTAACTTTGTACTGCCCAAAGTTCAAACTGCTTGGGTTTATGAGAGTGCACGTGCTATCAAGGTATATTAGTACTGCCTATATTTATGAGGTTAGTAATGTTGGTTCGATCAATATATACATTTTCTATTATGGTGATGGTACTTCAGAGTCGTCTAGCAAGGTATGTGTGAGGGATTGGGGGGGGGGGGCATCATAGTTATATCTCTCTCATGAGAGTCTAAGACACCAAAGAAAAGAAAACGTGTGTATTAATAGTAGCTTATGAGTTAAGTTATAGTTTATTATGTCTGAATAAAGAGAAACAATGTTCATAACATTGATGTTTTAATTTATTCCACTCATATTACGTTATCAATGTTATTATATCTTAGATGGGCTAAAAGATCGTCACAAAATTGTACAGAGCCTCGTGGCTCTCAATATCAAGGATGTTTAAGGTTTTTGTGGGTGTTGACTTTATGAGAAAAAGATGTGTTAAAGTTTATGTTTTGGAAGGTTTTAGGTTTAAAGTTCTAAAAGTTTCAAAGCTCGTATTTTGGATGATTTGTTTCGAATTGGTTTACGAAGAAAGGTTGTTTAGGACCTATTTGCAGTTGAAGTGGAAGTATTTGGGTTTTGTGTTTTATCACCTTTTAGGAAGAGGTAACTTGTTCGTGCTTATAACGGATGTGTATGAAGATCTTGACGAATTTAGCCCAGGTGTGTGATTTTTTCTTATGGTGCTTAATGCTCATATTTGCTCTCACTTTGATGCTGGTTTATAGATGAGGGATTTTTGTCAAGAGAGTGTTGATCTACTTAATTTGTTGGTCTTGGCTGAGTTCGACGTCGCGCGGATAAACAAGATATATGACACAAGTTTAGGTTTGTTTACTTGGAGCATCAAGTTCGTATACTTAATATTCTTGCATTAATAATTATTACATAGCGCCGAATAGAATTGAAAGATTCAAGACATTGGTTAATTATGGGTTTCAGGGGAAGCTTAATGTTAAAATGTTTAACCATTTACATGCTACATCGAGGTGGCGGTTTTTGTACTACTAGTCATTATTACTAATGGCTAGGTGAGCGTTCTACTACTCAAGTTCATTTTTCTTATTGTGCTTAATGGTGGGTAATTTGAGGAGATAGGAAGGCTTGGATTAGAAGTGTAATATTGATCATGGTTGTGAAGATCGAATGTTGCATACTTTAGTCCCCGATTTGATGACTGGCAAAAGGGAAGAAGAAGATTGATGATTTGCAACTATGTCGATCGCGTGGTTAGCTTAAGGGGAAGTTTTCATTCGTATATTAACTTCAGGGGAAGTTCGTGCTTATTTGGTTTTGTCATTATCAACTAGGGGAAGATTGTTAAGAATTATATTTGAGTTGATAAGACAAAACACAAATGAAACAAGATGGAAACAAAAGGACCAAAGTCGTCATTGTGGGATTCTACAAGATGTAGAAGAAAATAAAGATTTGGTCAAAAAGAGATAAAGATGAAGAGATAAAGATTTGGTCAAACTCATATATAATATCTTTTAAATAGTTTCTGTAAAGCCTTGACCAAGATTTGGTCAAAAAGAGATAAAAATGAAGAGATAAAGATTTGGTCAAACTCATTAATATCTTTTAAATAGTTTCCATGTAAAGCCTTGACTCCTTATGCTATAAAAGGAGGTCTAGGCATATTGTTTTAGTATCCAGAAAAGTGTGTGTTCTCAATGAGAGTCGACTAAAACAAAACGTATGTGTGTACACGTTTAGTTAGTTAGCATAGTTAGATAGTTAGTAGATGTGTTATAAACATCTATGTATTAGTTAGTTTAGCCTCAAGGATCATTTGATCTTGGGGATATAATGAATAAAGAAAACCTTGAAGTAACTCTGATTTCTGTTTTATTATTCCGATGTGCAAGTTTATTAATCATTGTTACTATATCCTAGATGAGTCTTAATAATGATCTAAGGGGTCATAAAGATCTTCACAATTGGTATCAGAGCCTCGTGGCTCTCGATATCTAGGATTGTTCAAGGTTTTTGTTGGTGTCAACTTTATGATGAAAAGATGTTGTTGTGTTGCTGAAAAGATGTTGCTGTTGAAGACATGTTGCTGATGGATAGCTAAAGATGTTGATGAAGATGGAAAGTGTTTAAAGATCAGATCAAGATGTGTTAAAGTGTTTGGATACATCCTCCAAGAACTTAAGAAGATTAACCTGAAGAAACATGAGGTTAAACAGGTTCAACAATCATGTTTAGGGGAGGATTGTTGGGAATTACATTCCTGATTTTTACCGTTAGGTATTATAATTAGACCGATAGTTATAGTTAGTACTGAAGTACCAATAGTGTTAAAGTATTGCCTCATAATAGTTAGTTACCGCTAAGTATAAAATAGTTAGTTCCGTTGTTTACGCGATATGTATGAGATATGGTAGGGAAAAGATTATGTATTATCTTTTCCGCGTTTTGTAGTCTGTTAGGGTTTATCCGTTGGTTATAAAAGGAAACCATTACGGCATTAGAGGAGATACATTACTCACACATAGATCTCATCTCATACAAGCATATCTCATAGTTAGTACTCTGTATACCCTTAAATACAGATTAATAGGAAATCAAAGTTTAGTATTCATTGTTCTTTCTTTAATTACTATTTGTAGATTCCACATATATAATACGTATTCTATAGACAGTTGTTTTCTCTCACAGTCAATCTGATCATATAAGTTGGCTATCACCACTTAGCTAGGCTGCTAAAGTCTGTTCAGTTTGGGACCCACAAGTGGTATCAGAGCTGTGAGAACTCGAGTAAGAAGACCCAAAACAAAGCTTTTTTATAACTTTTACTTAAACAATCACATCCATGGATGGAGATGATGATCAAACATTACAACCAACCACTAAATCCCCACAACACAACAAGCCCCTACTCTGTTTCAACCATAAAAACTCCCCATTTGAAGAAAGGGAATATAGTATATGGCACATGAACATGGAACATTACTTAGCTCATACAGACTATCCTGTATGGGAGGTCATACAAAATGGAAATGGTCCTGTATCAATCTCGACAGATACACAAGGTCAAATCAAGATTCTGCCTCCTAAATCTGCTGAAGAAATTTTGGCAAGAGAAAGAGAAAGAAAAGCAAGGACCACCTTGCTTATGGCTCATTCAGAAGTTCCTTTACGCCAGATTTCAATATATCTGATGTTAACGAAATGTGGGATGCCATTTTAACCAGATTTGGTGGAAATGCTACAGAATATAGGGTACAACGGAAGAGATCAACGAACAGGAAAGCAAGAACAGCCCAAAGCATTGTTAACTATTGATGCTGGTGTAATTGACTGGAGTGGACAAGCTGAGGAAGAAAATCATGCTAGCTATAAAAGCAGTTGATTAATACTGCTTGGGCTTATTGTTTCTACTGCTAGCATTTTTCGATGTTGGACAACAGACACGTTTGTATCTCGGATGGATTTGTTTCTCACAATAGTTTATTCTTATTGATTTATGGCTCGTATTTTTGGAGATTTTTTGAAGATGTGATTACGAAGACGATTGATTATCACTTATTGATGTTGGTGTTTGAGTTTCACATATGCGTGTTCTTATCAGATCTTAAGTCGTGTTTGTATCAGGGACTTGACTTTAAAGATAACTTGTTCGTGCTTCAAATGGTTTTCGTTGTGCGAAGACATGTCAAAATTAGCAAACGTGGTGTATTTTTAGTATAGGTTTTCAATGTCAATTTGCTTTCACTTAGTACGTGTCTATCAAAGATGAGGATTTCATCAAGAGTTGGGTTTACCTTCTATTTTTCCCTGCGTTATGAGCCTTCGCACGTCACGTGGATAGTGCAAGACATAAGACATAAGTTTGGGAGATTCTACTTCTTCATCAAATTCGATATACTCAGTTTTCTTTATCAGTAATCATTACATAGAGCCTACAGAGTTCGAGATTCAAGAGATGGTAAATATGTGGATTTAGGGGGAAACTCTATCTCGATTAAATTTTTAACCATCTTACATGCAGCAACTTGAGGGGAGGTGTTCGTTATATGCTAGTCATTTATTACTATTACTAGTTATATTTCTACTGCTTAAGGTCCTTTTTCGTATTATGCTTCATGGCGGGTATTTTGAGTATTGGAAGGAGGATTAGTAGTTGTGGTATATGTTTGTGTGTTATGATCCAAGTTGCATTTGACAGTAAGACCCCTATTGGTGATTACAAAAAAAGTGGAGACGGACTTAGAGATATGATTTGCAGCTTATTTATGTGTGGTGACATGTTCAAGGAGATCATGATTTTGTTTCATTTAGGGAGATGATTACATCTCAACTTCAGGGGAAGCTTTGGCTTTATGATGAAGTTGTACACGACTTTGTTTGTTTTGTCATCATCAAATAGGGGAAGATTGTTGGGATTCTTGATTTGATGAGACAAAATAAATATAAGAATGAAACAAGGACTAAATATAGCATATCAAAATTCTACAAGGTGGTGGAGCACATGGAGAATTATTGAAGATTTAGTCAAAGATATCAAAAGATAAAGATGGAAGATCTCCTTATGAAGATATCAGAAGATTAAGTTTAATATTTAAAATATTTATTTATCTTATACTTATCTTCTTATGTAAGTCATGATCTTTCCTTATATAAAAGATCATAGATATAGGTTTTAGCCATCATTCCATAGAACTCGAGCTTCCATTGAGAGTCTTAGATAGATAATAGCATAGTCGACTGTATTTAAAGTCGGCATAGTACACCATAGTTAGTTGGTAGCCCCAAATTATAGTTGGGGTAATAGGGAAATCATTCAATAAGGAAAAACCTTGTGATAACATTGCATTGTGTTCTTATAATTTATTCCGCTGCGTGTTATCACTCATTGTTATTATTATCCTAGATGGGCTAAACGATCCTCAAACTCGTTAAGTACAACAAGACAAAAATTAAGCAACAATATCCATTCCATATACCCTTAGGCTCTTTAAGGAATGAATAAGGCTATAATTTCACTTATTAATTTTACTTACCCCATATACCCTAAGGCTCTTTAAGGGATAAGCAAAATATTTATTAATGTGATACATATAGTCTGCCAAATTAAAGTATTCCTAAATGTATACTTATCTTAATCACAAAGAAACTAAAGGAACACGCATATGAAACCAATAATTAACCAAACAAACCGTTCGACTCATATGATTTAAACAATTATATAATAAAGGTGAAACAAATGCTAATGGGAGAAAAAGCCACAATTAACACTTATGAGCTTTAAAGAAATCCAACTATTCCACGTTTAGCATCTAAACTTATATTCTACTCTATCATCTCTTGTTCTTCACAATTTAAAAATTCCTAATAAAGAAATTAGCGAATACTTAGCCAAATAGATCGATCTTTTCATATTTAAAATCAATTATGGGAACTTCAAAATCTTGACTTTTTCAAGCTAGGACTGCTTTTTATAGCTCCTTGATATAAACGGTGAGGATTAGCAAATTTCAATTTATTTAAAGTTAAGGAGAAAGCTAAGATATAAAATCGGTCAGGTCAAAATTTACTTATGTTCTCACCAACGGAAAGCCTACATTCGTGTCAAAATACTTATTATTTTTATCAACTATTTTTTAATTTTTATCATTTTTTTTATAAAACTGAACTTTTAAATTCTTATATAAAATTTTAAAATTTTTGCGGGAAAACAGGGTACGTGAGAACAACAAGCAAAAGTAGGTAAGATCATATCGAAGATATACCACCACATATTAAAACTAAATATTGTCCTCAATGTTTCCTAGTCTAAGGTTCAAAACCCCATACTAGAATCAAAGAGTCGAATGACCATAATTCCGAGCAGGAAGAAGTATCACAAGAAAAATCTTAAGTTGTTTATAAAAGATGCTAAAAGATAGATGTTAGTCGATAATAATCTAGGATTATCGTTATAGGATTTCCCCAAATAATGGCAAGCAAGGCTAGAAAAGCTCGAGTGACGGGACAAAACACCGAACACGAGAGTCTTCAAAAATTTTGGGTCAATCCTACAAACAATCACAAGCACAAACAACAAGAATTGGAAGAGTACAAGTCTCCTCACATCACATTAGAAATAAGAAAGAAAAAGGATAAGCATGGGGTGCCTCCCACAAAGCGCTTTGTTTTTGGTAACCGAGTCACATAGCTTGACTCGATCCCCGCATTTAGTTGTCCATGGGGATGGTTTGGAGATCCGGGACTACCTTTGATGGTATGTCCCCTCCAAAGTAATGCTTCACACGATGACCATTCACCTTAAAGTTTGGACCATCGGGTTGAGATAACTCGACGGTTCCATATGGAAAAACTTGGGTGATGGTGAAAGGTCCCAACCAACGGGTTTTAAGCTTTCCCGAGAATATCTTTAGACGAGAATTGAAGAGTAAAACTCGATCACCAACATTGAAAATGCGGTTTTTGATCTTTAGATTTGTTGATAGCTTCTTCTTCCTCTCTTTATATCATTAAATAAACTCGTTCTTGTTTAGCTGATCTCGAAGCATTATGTAATGATGTTGAAGCTTTCGATGATCACCCGTGGTTTTAAGATCAAAATTAGCATGTTTCAAGGCCTAATATGCCTTATGCTCTAACTCAATAGGTAGATGACAAGACTTTCTGTACACGAACTTATAAGGAGTACAACCAATTGAGTCTTGGAAGTGATACGAATGCCCATAAAGCGTCTTCTAACTTATCAGACCATGAGGCACGGTTTTCACCAACCGTCCTCTCAAGAATACGTTTCAAGCCATGATTTGAAACCTCCACTTGTCCACTCGTTTGTGGATGATAAGCGGTAGCAAGACGATGAGTGACACTATACTTAGACATTACTTTAGCAAATTTATCATTACAAAAATGGGTCCCACGATCGCTTATAATAGCTTTAGGAGTTCTAAACTGGGCAAAAAGAGATTTCAAAATTTTTACTACAACTCGCGCGCTCATTAGTGGGAGGCCTACGCTTTACCCACTTAGAGTAAGTAGTCACTGGCATACAAAGAATGAACGTATTCCCTCGTGAAGACGGGAAGGACCATAACAATCGATACCCAATACAAATCAAAGCATTTCCACCAAACTTGGATAGCCGTTTTGAGGCATTTTCATTTCTTTATGAAATTTGCTTGACGTTGGACACGTATCACAAGATTCGATCATCGCATAGGCATCTCGATATCTGTTGGCCAAAGAAACGGCATCAAATACTTTCTTAGCGGTGAAATTGGCACCATGATGGCCTCCGGTGGGTCCTTCATGACAAGCTTTGAGGATATCAAAAGCTTCTTGGCCATGCACACACCGTCGAATGATTTGATCCGCACAAATCCGAAATAAGTAGGGATCGTCCCAAAAGTAATGTTTAACGTCCTTAAAGAATTTCTTCTTTTGTTGGGACGACATCCCTTTCATGATAAAATTTCCCCGCTATGCGAAAAATTAGCAATGTCGGGCAACCATGGGGTATCCACTAGATTATAACTCCAAGATTTTCTAAAGGAGAAATTGTTAGTTTATGTCTTTATTTATAACACATCTTATGAGGGATTCTCAAGTCTAGATAAAATGATCGGCCCACGAGATTCTCGTCTCCTTTTTTATCTCGGATGAGATATCAAATCTTGTAGGAGGAGAAACCCACGAAGCAATCTCGGAACTTCGCATATTTGGTTACTAAGAGGGTATTTTAGAGCGAGTCGATCCATATCACTTTATACTTTTGGATAGTACAAAGATATGGCCTAAACTTTTCAAAAGGATAATTAACTACTGGAAAGCATTTCTTTTTCCGTCGTTAGTGTACTGAATTTGATCTTCGGTCATTGTTTTCTTTACTAGCTTTAATGTATAGGCTAAACATGATTCGTTTATACGTTTGTCCAAAATGCACCAATAGCAGACATCACTAGCGTTACAATCTAAGTTCAAAAAGGTAAGGTTCCAATCGGGGGAAGGAAAAACTAAGATCGGAGCTTCGGTACGCTTCTTTTTAAGAGTCTCAAGAATCAATACAATCTTGTGAAAACACAAACGGTGTATCTTTCTCAGAAGGTGCAGTCATAGGTTAGCAATCTTAGAAAGTCTTAGAAAAAATCATCGGTAAAAAAACAGGTCATGACCTAAGAAACTCCTAACACTTTTACGGTCGTCAGGATGAGGGTATCTTAGCGATACATCGACGTTTAGTCGGACCGACTCAATCCCGGACTTTGATATTTTATGACCTAACTCAATTCCTTCTTTACAAAAATGGCACTTCTCCCAAATTTAGAACTAAATTTGTATTGTTTCACCCTTTTTAGCATTTATGTCGTTAAATTAAGAGCAAAGAAGGCAAAACTATCCCACATACTGAGAAACCATCCATGAAACTTCCATAGTCATTTCGTCATATCCTGGAATATAGCCATTCCTACACCTTTGGAAAGTACCGAGAGCATTACAAGAGCCAAATGGCATGCGGCGGTAAGCGAAAGTTCCATAAGGGCATGTGAAAGTGGTTTTCTCTTGGTCTTTGGGGTTCTTTTGGGATTGAAATTATCCTAAAATTCCATTAGAAAACAAAAATACTCATATCCGCTAATCTTTCTAATTTTGGTACATTAAATGGCAACGGAAAATGACCTTTCGGTGGCGTCATTTATTTCTATAGTCAATACAAACTCTCCACCCGGTAATAATCGAGTTGGAATCAATTCATTTCTCTTCATTCGTCAAACTACAGTTTATACCATCTTTCTTGGACACATTGAATAGGGCTTACCCATGGACTATCAGAGAACGGGTGTAAATCAGTTCCGGATCAAGGGGTTGAAAACTTCTTTTGATTACCTCTGAATTTTGGGGTTACCCATCTTTGACTTTGTATCGGGGTTTATAATCTTCCTCCATAAGAGTTTGTGAGTGCAAAAAATCGTGGGGCAATTACCCTGATGTCGGTGATTTTCCAAGGCAATTGGGGGGGTGCCCCCGTTTTTTTTTTTTTTTTTTTATTTTTTGGAATTTATGCAACCTTTAAGAGGGCTTCTTTTTTATCATCTTTTAAAACCTTTTTTGCACTAATCACGGGTAACTATCGGTTCCCTTAAAGTAAGCATATTCCAAATGAGATGGTAAAATCTTTTAATTCTCATTCCGGCGGTCTGCAATTGAAGATTTGCCTTGGACAATTCTGCTAGCTTCTAGATCCATCGGAAAGGAGATTGAAACAGGGGGGGGGGGAGAAGGGGGGTGGGGGAACGGTTCATTTTTAAACAATTTTTCAATTAAGCAGATATCTCCTCGGCATCAAAATCGGCGATAATTCTATTTTCGATGAATTGATCTCTTTGATATAAGCCTTGATTCTTCCAAATGAAAGTCCCTTCCCTCGAACAGAGTAGAAGGGAAGGAGAACGAGTCGAAAAATAATAGGCTCAAAGTTAGAGTGGGATTGCACCCATAGAATTCTTAGAAAGAAACACAGCACTTCTGAGCAATTCCTCAAAAGCAACGTCAATGACGTCTATTTGGTTTACCGGACATATCATCTAGGTAGAGGAGTAATCTCGTAGTTGATTAAGATTAAATTTACGCTTCTTCATTAACCGAACATGGTTCTTTTTCGTCTCATATAATCATCAATGAAGGCACGACTGGTCCTCAAGAAGGTTATCATGATTAACTAGGGAACCCGAGGTTCAGCACAAAATCAACAACAACAAAAGTCGGTAGGAAAAATGAAACTTCTCCACTTTGACGAAGACGTCTTCGGCAACTCCTTTAGGACGAGTAATGGATCGATCCGCTAACTCGAGAGTCATACAAGTGGGGGGTAAGTTCGGGTAGGGAAAGCTTTTTCCATATGGAAAAAGGCATAAGATTTATGCTAGCGCCAAGATCGGCCAAGGCGTGACATACATCCATTCCCAGGAAATCACATGGTATAAGAAACTTGCCGGGATCTCCAAGATTTTCGGAAGCTTTTTAAGGCGCATCGCTGAGCAATTTCTCATTCAATGTATCTTAGCTAATTCAAAACAATCTTATCCTTATTTGTAAGCAAACTTTTATCGTAGAGCCAATTTTGGGCATCAAAAGAAGGAGCATCCGCGAAGCTAATGTCGAAGTGCAAATCTTTAAAGATTTGAAAGAACTTCTCCATTTGATTCGTAGCTTTTTCACGGAGCTTTTGATTATTAAGTCTAGAAGGATATGGAATATTAGGCTTAGGTAAAGTCTTCGGAACATCGGGTTCCAGAATAGGAATGGGAATAACCGGAGGTTGGATGTGAGCGGTACTTCCTTGGAAATTAGTTTGCTCCTTATCCGTTGTCTCTCGGTTTTTGTTTCTACACCTTTTTTTGGAGAAGGTTTAGTAGGAATGGGGTCCCTCATAAGCAACACCACTTCGGTATTGATTGCTTTCATCTCACCTTGGGTGGAATGTATTACTCAGAGAGTACCCAAAAGTTGAGGCTTGGTTTTGGACAGAAACTACCTTAAAATACTCCTCATCTTATTTTTAGATTCCTCTAAGGACTTTCTCTTGGCTTATTAAAATCACCCTCAACACATTTAATTTGGGTTTGCATATTTCTCATCATTGACTCATTAGGGATTTTTCTGTAACTTGAAAAACCTCATTTGAAATCCTTGTGAATTGATTATTAGGAGCTTGAAAAAGTTGGTTTTGAAATCCTTGATTTTGAAAATTAGGAGCATGATGAATTAGAGTTGAAAAGGTTGGTTATTTTGATAAATTTGGGAGCTGATTAATTGGAGCTTTGAAATCTTGATTACCCTGAAATTATTTCCCGATTAAAATTGTTCCTTGATTTTGATTAAACTATTTTGATTATTTTACACGGAGCAAAACGGTGTTGTGCCATTTGGTTGCTAGCACGGTTTGGAGGGGCAACTTGATTGTAAGTACCCGTTGCCGCACAAACACTCGATTGATTGCTATCGGTAGCATTAGGAAAACTGTAATAAGTATGAGCACCACCACAATAAACACAAGATTCCTCAACTAATTTAACCGTAGTGGGAGTGACAACTTTCTTAGTAACAATCTCAACTAAGGTCGAAATTTGATCCGCAAGCTTATTAATTCTCTTATCCATCTTACTATAACTTTCCCTAGAATTCGTATTCACCCTAGAAACATTCGATTTGTTTCGTGAATAACAAACTTTTGACTTATTTTCAATTATGTTCAAGGCCTCTCTAGTAGTCTTACTCAAAAGATTTCCACCCGCCGCGACATTTAAGGAGTCTTGATCATTATCATTTAAACCGTTATAGAAAGTATCTATTTGAGTTAACTCTGAAAATCCGTGATGGGGACATGCTCTAAGCATTTCCTTAAATCGTTCCCATGCCTCTCCAAATGTCTCATCGAATTTTTGGGTAAAACGAGAGATTTCATTCTTTAAGTGAGTGGTCTTCGATGGAGGAAAAAATTGATTTACGAATTTGGTTACGAGATCCTCCCAAGTCAAGATCGAATTAGGAGGTTCTTTATCGTACTAAATCCTAGCGGCTCCCTCGAGTGAATATGGAAACATCATGAGTTTAATCACATTATTCGGAACTCCCCTAAATTTCAAGGTCGAAGTAATCCTTTTGAAATTGTTAATATGAGTATGGGGATTGTCCCTCTCAAAACCATGAAATGGGCTGGCTTGGACTAATTGTAGCAAATTCGTCTTAATTTCAAAATGGTCCGTATTAATTTCCGGTATGACGATAGCTTCTCCATACCCTTCCATGGGTGCTTGGAGTAGCTCTTCCATTGTTGGATTATCCGCCATTGGTGCAACTTCAACGATAGTACGAAGCTCGGGTTCGACTACGTTTGGAGCACGTCTTCTATTTCGACGTCTCAGAATGGTCACGGGTGAATTATTTGGATAATGGGAATTTCTAATGTGCATGCACTAAACAAAACAAATGAGGAGAGAAAATATATACACAAAAATATTTTTGTTTCACCGAATAATCAACAAACTTAGGGTAACTCCCTTAAGTGAAATTTGCAAGCAAGTGGGGGACGTAGTGGGAGCGAATCGCCTTAAAAACGTTTGTCCCTTCGGATCGTAGTTCATTGGAACAACCCTCCTAATAGCTTATTTCACAAAAGAGGCGCGCCTTTTTCGTAAGTGACACAAGACGGTTACTTTTTTGAATCTTTGGATTGTGAACTTATTAATGGATATTCACAAATTCTCTAGTAAGAGAATTAAATTGCTTATGTATTTTAATTTTTAAGAGAACACAATAAAAATCGAAAAAAATCCGGAAGAGCAAATATTTTTGTATTTTCTATTTATTTATTAACTTCTATATATAGTAAAAAGAAAAAGAAAAAATATTTTTTACTTTTTTATTTTATATATATATATATATATAAAACGTAACTTTCGAAGACGAAAGCTTTTCCAAATCACGATTGACAAATTCAAACGAGAGAATCTTAACACAATTCCCCGGCAGCGGCGCCAAAAATTGATGTGCGTATATATATAATATGTAAGTATGAGAAATTCACTAGCAATCCTTGAGGACAAAGATTAAAAGCAAATTCTACACAAAATATCGTACGTTAAACCGGTAAGTGTTCACCGGGTCGTTTATACCCCAAGAATTATGAATTGAAACTCTGTTTTTGTTTGGACAATGATTTGAATGGTTCTAAGATCTTTGATTTCGAAAACTAAATCCTACTAGTGGGCAAATAAAGGCACATATAACAATATCTACGAAAACGTTAATGAGATTAAAGGAAACGCGACTAAAAAGCAAGTATATCAAATTTAAGACCTACAAAAGTAAATTTAATTCCTAAACCTAAAATATGATAAAAGAAAATTTTATTAAAAAGATTTTTATTTTTTTAATTATTTTTCTATTTTTTATGGTTTTTTAAAGTTTTTGAACAAAATAAATGTACGAAAAATACTAAACTAATCTTAAAAATTCCAGGAAAATTACTGAAAGTGTATAAAAATGTAACTGATTTTATAAAAATGTAAACTCAAAATAAGATGACAAAATAAGACCTATAAGTCCTAAAATAAGCTACGGCTTTTAATAGAAAATAGAAAACGAAAATGAGTATTAAAGATTAATTGTGGGCTATCATAACAGATAGCCCTGGTCTGGTGCGATGGTTAAAGTGTGTGTATGTTGGGACGTTGGGTGTGGAAGGATAGGTCACAGGTTCGAACCTGTGGCTTATCTTTTTGCAAAAAAAAAAAAATTTCAAATTCGTGTCTTCACACCTTTTTAGCATGAAATGGCACTTCTCCCAATTTAGAACTAAATTCGTGTCTTCACACCTTTTTAGCATTTTGTCTAAATTCGAGAGGCAAGAAACAAAACTATCCCCAAAAACCGAGAAATCGTCCATCAAAACTTCCATAGTCTTTTTGATCATATCATGAAATATGGCCATCATACACCTTTGGAAAGTACCGGGATCCGTACACAAGCCAAAGGGCATACAACGATAAGCGAAAGTTCCATAAGTGCATGTGAAAGTAGTTTTTTCTTGGTCTTAGACATCTATTGGGATTTGAAAATAACCCGAAAATCCATCTAGAAAACAATAAAACTCTTTTCCGGCTAATCTTTCTAACATTTAGTACGGAAAATGATCTTTACGAGTAGCTTCATTTAATTTCCTATAGACAATACAAACTCTCCACCCAGTAACTAATCGTGTTGGGATCAATTCATTATCTTCATTAGCAACAACGGTTATACCACCTTTCTTGGGTACACAATGAACAGGGCTTACCCACGGACTAT
>BQNB010062446.1:4861-33040 GCA_026074375.1 Tanacetum coccineum | reverse complement strand
TTGGATGCATGTTATTAATGCACTCCTTACCTCACATGGCACATAAATGAACTCTCGCTACAACGCGCTTGTTGCTTCCAACGCTCGTCTTCAAGAGAAGATTAATCGCAAAGTGGGTCATTTTGCCGAGCTCCGTGCTGAAGTTTTTGATTTGAGTGAGAAGCATGAAAAGGTTCAACAAGATTGTCATGTCTTAGATCAGGAGAAAAAGAATTTACGTTCTTTATGTGATGCTTCGTCTGATGAGGTTGAAAGGTTAAGGGAACAGCTTGCCAAAGCCGAGGCTGCTGGTGCCAAATCGGCAGATGAGTTGGTTCGTACCAATACAAAGTTATCTGATCAAGCACTCGCTATGAGGGATTTGGAGAGTAAGCTAGTCCTTGAAGAGTCTGAGTCTCGTAAGTACAGAGATATGGTCGTTGCTGCTAAGCAGCAGTTTGATGTTCTTTGGAGTGACATTACTCGCTTCATTAATTCTGATCTTGAAGGCCTTGTTCGGAAGTTGTTATCTCGTGATGAGTTCAATGTCACCCTCGCTCATATCTTATCTCTTAGCATAACCTTCGTTGTCAAAAAGGGGTTGCGCATGAGGCACACCGAGGCTGAATTTGAAGAGGCTTATCAGAATGTTTCTAATTTCTTCCTTGGGGTCCAAGCTAAGTTTGATGAAGCCATTATCGCTCTTCCTTCCACCCACTTTCCTTTTCTTGTCAAGATATCCGAGGCAGCCGAAAGTGCTCTTTCGGAAGTGGCTAGTATCCAACCGGACAAGGTTGTTCGTCCGGCTGTGCTTGCTTCTGCTCCTGCCATGTCTTTTTCTGCTGGTGAAACATTTGGCTGGACTTCCACTCTAAAAGATTCTAGATTAATAGGGCTTGCTCATGATGCTTCCCCCTCCTTGGCTAAACTTATGTGAACAAGGATTTAGTGTCTGTACCTTGTAGCTATTTGGACAATTAACTTGCATGTACTGTATTGTACTGATGCAAATCGTCTTGTATTTTTGTGTAGTGCTTTGCTTGCGCCACCTCGGATGCCTTAGTGCCTTCGGGCACTTTAATGGATGTATGCTTCCTACTATTCGTTGCTTTATTTCATTTTTACATTTCTATCGTGTTGCTTTTTAATTATATATCGATGTGTTCTCCCTGCTTGCTATGTTCGTGTTTGTCTTTTGTATTTGTTTGTTTCTTAAGCCGCGACAAAGGTATGTGGACCGATGCAGAGTATTTGCCAACACTTTGCGTATTAAGCATACATACTTTGACATTTTTTGTTTGAACCTTTAAGCAATTCTTATTCATATGTTGTTCTTGTTATTATCTCCATCCGATGTAGCTAGTCATCGGATAGTTTATTGCTAGGAGAAAGGAGGCTTGTGCTCCTTCCCTTATGCGGGGCGAGTTCGTTTGTTACCTTATCTTTCCTTTCACCGTTATAGTAAATTTGACTGTGTTATTCCTTTCGTCCGGAGGTAGCGATCCATCATGTGTTGTGCTTTCTACATATGTTACTGGTATATAATAAAAGTTTGTTCCTTTCATACTAGAGCAAATTCATACGTTGGATATGTTACTTCTCGAGCAAGTTTTTCATAATTTGTTTGTCCGGAGGGTTCAGTAACATATTTTCCACTTTACTTTTATTTATTTCTATTACATGTAATACTTCCAAAGGTTGCTTGAATGCCAAGTTCTTTGCACCTCTTTTCCGTCCATGCTTATGAGCTTGTAGGCTCCTGTCCCGTATGCTTCAATGACCTCATATGGTCCTTTCCCGCTCCACGAACGAAAATCGCATTACCGAAAAAAAATAAGAATGACTGAGTTATCCCAACAAACGAATTCCCAACCCCATACAAATCCAATTGCAAACCGAATAGCTCACCATCAGCTAGAAACCCCCCCGTCTCGCCTTAATGCCACTATGAGACACGATAAAATCACCTTACCACTTACCAAAGGAAACATCGCAAAAATAAACCCAAACAAGAGAACCTATACCCCGAAGAAACCAGCACTAACACCTAAAACCCAGAGGCCTCCCTAAAAAAAAAATTTGACAGAAAAAACCTCGGGGACATGATGCCAAGCAATCCCCACAACAACCCAGGACCCCGGGACACCTAACCAAAAAAACACACCCGAGCCAACCACGGAGGAAAGACCAAAATTCCCCCGCGACACAAACAGAAAAATGGCTTTGTCCCTCCCATACAAACCACAAACATCATAAAAAAGCCCTCTCCATAACATAAACAACTCCCGACCCCCCAAACAGCCCCAACCGTCGGAACAGCCGCTGGTCCCAAACAGCACCCACACAACCACAACTGCCGCAAAACCATCCCCAGCTAAAAGAACCCTCTAAACGCCCGCGAGAGTAACCCTCCCTTATGGAAAAGTTAACCAAACACAGTAGATGGTCCTGTCCCAAAAATATCTCAAAATAAGACAATTCAAAGAATACAGGACTGCCAAATCAGCTTCCCATTAAATCCCAAATCACCATTTTCATTCACCCCTCCCGGTACCGTACCGGAAAAATAAAGACAAAGAACAAAACAAAACCCCTATATGAGCCCAAAGGACAATAAATACCAAAAAGACAGCACCCCCTGAAACAAAAAAAAACCTATGTGCACAGATGTCAAATGCTCGACGATACCCCCATCGACGGAAGAAATCAAAGATACAACGAGAATCTCCCAGCCATTCGGTGAACAACAAGAGTTCCCCCCAGGATAATAACAGAAGCCAATCAAAACAGCTTCCACCCAATATTCGAAAAACGACACAAGACACGTTCCCTATGATGAACCCCGAAGTACAAACACCCTCAAGTTATTACTAATATCCCCCCAAACTCGGCACGACCCACCAACCGCAAAGAATCCCATCCCTACACAATCAAACTAACCAAGCACTCCGATACCCAAAACAAACCCAAAAATCACATCCCCACTTTTGTCTGGAGCATTGCCAGTACACTCTCTGTCTTTGATACTTCATTTTTCCTAAGGATGAATTCTCCTGCTCTAAACTGCTTGTGATGTACCCTCTGATTATAGTAATTCTCCACTTGCTGCTTTCGCCTGGCCTATCTTATTAACACGATCTCTTGCCTTTCTTCTAGTAGGTTTAGGTTCATCCTTAGTTCCACGTCGTTCTCTTCATTAGTCCTTTGAGTTGTTCGTCGTGTGGGCATACCTATTTCTGCTGGTATGACTGCCTTGGTTCCGTATGCCAAGTTGAATGGGGTTTCCTCGTTGCTTGTTTTCGGCATTGTCCTATGGGCCCAAAGCACGCTAGGTAGTTCTTCTACCCATCATGCTCCTTCTTGGTGTAACATTGTCTTGATTCCTTGCATTATGCTCCGGTTTGCCTGTTCCACCGCTCCGTTTGCTTGGGGTGGTTATGCGGAGATGACCTTTATTTCCAAACCCTTTGCCTAGGACTTGAATGGCTCGTTGATCAACCAAGTTCCATTGTTTGTGATGATAGTAGTCGGTACTCCAAACCTGCACACAATATTGTCAAAAGCAAAAATTTTCACCTACCATCTTGTTATGTTGGCCACCGGTTTGACCTCCAACCACTTTGTAAAGTAGTCAATTGCAACTATCAGATACTTTAACTTTCCTGGTGCTTCCGGAAGAGGACCGACAATGTCCATACTATTAATACAAATAAACCATAAAAACGTTTATTTATATTTTACGTTCTATCTTTGTTTTGTTACTGAAAAAACATAAACTTATCAAAAGTAGAAAATAAAATTCGTTAGTTTTAAACCAATAGTTTATCTAACTTATCTATTCATTAAACCATCCTTCATATTATAGCACTCACACTCAAATCACATAAACACATTTTTAGAATAAAAATATACACTTTACATAAAAATGTATAAAAACCTTTAAACATATTTACATCATAGTTAACATATTTTTCTTACCAAATCTAAACATGATCTCACAAGATTACACATGATCTCTTAAGATTTTGTAAATCAAAATTCGGATTTAGTTACTGTACGCCGGTTCTGTTCGATAACTGGCCGGTTCTGTTCCTCAACAGAACCGGCGGAACCGGTGAACAGTAAAACTAAAGTCTATAAATACCAGCTCATTTTCACTAATTTAATCATCCATTCACATAGTTCCTTTCTACAATATTCAGTTACCAACTGATCTTTAATCATGGGTTCTTGTATTTTAGTGTTTTGATAGATTTCTTAATAGGAGAAGTTCTATCGGGTTTTGCATACGAGATCAACTCTCCAAGCTCACGTTATGGCAAGAGTGTCTCATCTCACAAAGATCTACTTACTGATCTTGAAGCATCATTCATCCTATTCAATCAAGATGTGTATCATATAGTGATAGGATCACTTAGAAAAGTGTTGTGTAAAATAGTTGTGATAATATGAATCTCAGTGTAAATGCTTGGCACCTAGTAGAGGGCAAGTAGTGTAAAGGTATTTTGTTCCTCCTTGTTGGAACATAGGATATACCTTAATATCATGTAAAGGGTAAATAGGTGTTGGCGTGATTCTACCATGTGAAGAATCCGGTATTTAGCTTTGTACCGTTAAAAAGGTGTAAGCGACGTTGTGAGGCTTCTCCGCCGGTTAAAGGAGCATTGGTGACTAGTGGATTCGAACTCTCGAGTAGGTGACTCGGGGAGTGGAGTAAGGCAAGGTAGGAGACCTTGTAGCCGAACCACTATAAACATCCTTGCCACATATCCTTTATTATTATTGCTTTTATTACTAACATAGTTACTTATATTGTTTCATCAAATAGATTTAAAATAATCATTCAGAAACAAAAATTTTATCGGGGAAAACTATTCAACCCCCATTCTAGTTTTCAACAATTGGTATCAAGAGAAGCTTATCAAAGTTCTTTAGAGTATACTGTACTTTAAAAACGTTAAAAAACGATCAAATAAATTTCGAAAACTACAAATAATTTTTTAGATCTATTATATTATTTGTTTTCTTAAAAGCTCGTTGAAGGATGATCAAGAAAAAGGGATACTACCGCTCTAGGAAAAAATCTCTCCCTGGCCCAACAAGCCGGTTCCACCGGTTCGACTCATGAATAGAACCGGCGAAGCTCAAGTAATGGAACCGCGGGTCTGACCAAAAAATTTTTATTTAAAATTTTAAATGGGCCGAATTATAATAAGGAGAATGGTGTGGGATTATATTTGCAAAAATCTAATGGTGTGGGCTTATATTTGCAAAAATATTTTGACATTTTATTTGGGCTCAATATGGTCAAACTATTCCTTTTATTTAAAAAAACCAACTTTGAAATTTTTTTGGTCATGATCACGTGTCACGAATTCACAATGCTAAAAGGTACACAACCTCTTATCCCTTCTCTTCTTAGGTGACTATTGTGCTTGAGTTCTATCTATGAAATAATTGGGTATGTGTTATGTGATTTATTCCGTTAAAATAATATTGTGTTGATTTTTTTCGTCTAGCACACTCTTGCAACCTCTTTCTCAAAATCAAATCCTCACCTCATCCGAAACACATTGTCTAAACGTAAAATCTCTAACATTAAGTCTACTTAAAATCCAAATCTACCTTTAAAAGAAAGAGGGCTTTCGGATTATGACTAGATCCTAAATCACTAAAAGATGTTTTTGTAATTTTGTTCCTCATTTTTTGTGTCGCTTGCAATTTGTATATGTTCTTGTTGTGATCATCTTGCACATCTTTGCATATTTCCATCTCCTTGCAATTCTTGCATATCCCCTTCGTAAAAAATTCTATCTCCTTTCATACCTCAAAACTTCTATTCGCCTCTTTGAATACAAATAAAACATTTTTTTGGTCCATTTTTGCCTCCACAGGATCTTACCTACCAAATTCATCTTCATCATTCGTCTTTTTCTCTCATGACAAAATCATTATAAAATAAATAAATATTTTTTTGCCGGCTTCGTTATCTAACAAAGCCGGTTCTCTATGCCCAACAGAACTAGCAACCTGATAAAACCATTGACCATCTCCTCAAACTCAAACTCATCCTCTCACTTCCTTTCATATTTGAATCCATAAACTCAGCACTCAAAAACCAAGATCTAAAACCAAATTACCCTGTCAAATTCATCCTTACCTCTTACGAATCGTTGCTTGTAAGTCTTCAATTTCTATATCATCTCTTTCCTTTTATTTTGAATGTTGAACACTAAAATCAATTCTAAGGGGTCTTGTGATCTTTGATCAAATTCTTCCTTCAAATGATTCTAGGTGTTATCTTCACTTAATTAATTGTTTTATAAAAAAAGGAGAATTTCTTTTGGCCCTTAATCTCCTTCAAGAATCAGAAAGGAAATTCTAACCAAAAAAATAATAAAAAAAAACGTTTTTATATTTTCATAACTAAAAGATGGGTAAAATCAAATTCAGAACTCTCATTAAAAATTAGCGTTTCTTTTATTTGCTAGGTGCCACTATGACTCGAGAAGAACTAGAACTCACTAAATTATACATTCCTAAGATCTCAAGAGAAAATTATATCCCAATGCACCTAAAACCTTTCATTTGTGACTTAGAAAATAGATCCATTCATAAGGGTCGAACAATGCATCCATAATTCACCCAACACACTAACCTTAAATCAGAATTCTCTGACATTCGTCTTCAATGTCTATACGATATTAACGAGGATATTTATCCTAGATTCTTGCTCGAACTCTTCTCCTCGGCCGAAATCTTAAGAGACGAGGAAGGAAATATTCGCCTTTGCTTTTGGAGCCTAAATAATTCATCATCCCTCTCGAACACCTCGCTCACATCCTTCAAACTCTGTTATAAGGAGATTGCACATATTCTAACGAATACTCTCTCGAATCCTTAAATAGATTTTCTGAAGAAGTCTATCCCTATCAAAGTGTAATTCCTACACCAAATGAAATTATTAGTGATATCACCATTAATGGAATAACTGAGGATCCCCTCAGAATCTGCAAAAATGAACTTCGAAGAGACTTTAGGCTTTAGAATGAAGTTATAGAATGTAATGCCATAGGAGAAGAAACAAATTCCCAATATGCCTTAGCCTCCTCCTGTCACATGATTTAATGTATCCTAAGTCGTAGGCCATACAACTTTAGTTACTTTTTGGCAAAAAGAATCACTCTTATCAAAACTTCCTCGAATGTCCCTTGCCATATAGAATGTTGCTTACTCGTCTTTTCAACCACCTCACTCTTATGAATCCTGAACTCGTTAAACCTAAATACTTTCCTCTCCCTCACACATTGTTGCCATTGGAGCATACCAATCATCTCTACTCTTATCCCACCAATTCTGATGATGAAGACTAATAGTCTCGTTCTCTCCTAAAGGATCGTGAAGATGGTGAAGAGGTGTTAGATGGCTTGCTTGGTTGTTTCGCACTTTTCTCAATTTTTATCTTGTTTGTTGCATCATGACTAATTATTGTATGATGGAATGTAGGCTTATTAAATCCCGTTTCAAAATTGAATACCATATTGGGATTCTTAGATCTTGTTAGAATTTTCTTATTGAGCTTGATAGTTTTTAAAAAAATTATATATCTTGTATTGTTTTCCTGTCTTTCTCTCTCCATTAAGGAGTTGATTGGTTTAATTGATTATTCCAAGTTTAGGTACACTATGATTTCCCTCACTATGCTCTAGGATACATTATAGCATTACATTAAGTCCGTTAATAAAGAGAAAGCAGGAAGAACTATGCACTAGAAAATAGTGAAGTCTTGCTCATTAGCCGGCTCCATTGCAGGCAAAGCGTTCCATTGGGACTAAGAAATAGGCTAGCGCGGTTTTACAGATGGGTTTCCCTCGTTTTTGGGTGATAGAATTTTGAACTAAACTCATAAATATGTTAGGTGTAGTTGCCTTAATCAAACCCATAAGCTGAATATTATTTGTTTGACCTAAAAACCATCCTAATGATTGTGTTTAGGGAAATTTTAGTGGTTTAAGCATTTAATATTTTTGCATGGCCTTTTAGTATAAATCTAGAGATCTTTGTTCATCATCCTCAATCTCAACCATAAAACTGCAAACTTTCCTTTTAATACTCGATTCATTGAACTTCTTTACTCCATGGCTTAAGTGCTTATTCCTCTAACCAAAATCCTCCAGAAAGAAATGCACGAAACCGATTTAATTGATCATCCTCCTCCAATGAAGTTCACCCATCCAAAATCACCTCACCAATGCTTCACAACCTCTCAATATCACCAATACAAACCCAAGCACTACCCTTGACACCACTCTTGCCACTCTCATACTACACACAAACTATTCCATCAATACAAACCTTACTCTAGACAACAGCTTCATGACACTTTTAGCCCCTTAGTGATCTAATCTAACCTTATATACTCCACTAAGTTCACCATTAGAACCTCATCCCTACCAATCTTCCTTGAATGAAATACCACCAAGAACTACAAATCCATTGCCTTAAGTAATTTCCCAAGGCTTATCCCAAACACTCCCTCAACCATCACTCATGAACTTTGAACCAACTTTCCCACCTATCAACCTTTCTAGGAGTAGGTTGAGTGCTCGACCCGAGCCATCCATGACTAGAGACCAAATACACCAAGAACTTAGCCAACTTCACACTCTTGAACAAAACATCCAAGAAGCTATCCAAAATGGACAACAAGTGTAAGAAAGTCTCATTCCTCCTACCTCCATCTCCACCATACAAATGCCACCACAATTCTATACTTCCTCTACCTTAACTTAAATACCACCCTTTGGAACATCACTCCCTCTATCAAGCATCTTTGCCCCTCTTGATCAATCCTTTTAGATTGAAAACCCTCCTAGACCTTAAGTTCACACATGCCCCCATTGCCAAAGAACCGAAACCATTATCACCAACCTCTAAGATGAAATGAGGTTCATGTTAAACCACATTCTTGACCGCTTGGACCATCTCGCAAATCAACTCCCATAGAATGATGATTGACAAGATCAAGTGACCTTAAGTATTAGAAGCTTTTCAGATCACTAATCATGATTTTAGTTTAAAATGACTTAAGTTAAGTTGTTTTACTTTATGATTTGTATCTAATAAATTAAGTTGTGTTATTTGATCTTGTGTTAATCCTTTGATTATCTTGTGATTGATCCTTTGTTTGGTTATGGATCTTTATTTAAATCATTAGGTTTGATCTTGTGTTTGAATCATTGATCTCTTTGTTTGTTAAAGCTGAATATTGTATTGATATTTAAACTAAAGTGCTTCCCGCCAAAGCATGGTCTGTGCTGACTTTGTGTGCATGTCAGCCGGTTCGGTTCGGCTGCAAAGCCGCATTTGTTCTGAAAATAGAACTGCCAAAACCGACCTTCCAGAATCTCTCCAAATTTCCTTTTATTACATTAATTTGTTTAAAAATCTTAAATTAACATGTTTTTACAGGTTTTCATCAACTTAGGGGGAGCATATTGTTCCTCTTAATCTAACGTATTACAACTTTCTTAAATTATTTGGAAATGTTAACGTTCCCATCTAGAGGAGCATTCGTCAAGGGGGAGCCTTGAAATGGACTCTCCATGGGTCAATCTCATTCCGATATTTACCGGACCATCCTTCATATTGCATTATTTCATTATACATGCATTACTACTAACATGCTTTCGTGTAGTTCTTCTCACCTTAATAGGCAACCTTGACGATCCCATCTAGGGAGTACCTCCGTCAGAAGGAAGTATTCGATTTACATCTTTTACATCAGTCTTTATGATCGGTCATCCTCGGTTCACTACACACTTGCATTTGGTTTTTCTTAAGAATCCATTTTTTATTCATATAGCATTCCATCTCATTGCTAACCAGAGTTAGTTTTTCTTCGACGCTCTTTTTGTTTTGACAAAAAGGGAAAGAAGAAAGTAAAAAGCTCTAATTTAGAACTTATAAATTTTATTATTTACTTCCAATAAGTTTATGTTTTGTCATCAACAAAAAGAGGGAGATTGTTAATACAAATAAACCGTAAAAACGTTTATTTACATTTTACGATCTATCTTTGTTTTGCTAATGACAAAACATAAACTTGTCGAAAGTAGAAAATGAAATTCATTAGTTTTAAACAAATAGTTTATCTAATTCATCTATTCATCAAACTATTCTTCATATTATAGCATTCACACTCAAATCACATAAACACATTTTTAGAAAAATATACACTTTACATAAAAATGTATAAAAACCTTTAAACATATTTACATCATAGTTAACATATTTTTCTTACCAAATAAACATGATCTTACAAGATTACACATGATCTCTTAAGATTTTGTAAATCAAAATTCGGATTTAGTTACTGTACGCCGGTTCTGTTCGATAACTGGCCGGTTCTGTTCCTCAACAGAACCGGCGGAACCGTTGAACAGTAAAACTAAAGTCTATAAATACCAACTCATTTTCACTAATTTAATCATCCATTCACATAGTTCCTTTCTACAATATTCAATTACCAATTAATCTTTAATCATCGGTTCTTGTATTTTAGTGTTTTGATAGATTTCTTAATAGGAGAAGTTCTATCGGGTTTTGCATATGGGATCAACTCTCCAAGCTCACGTTGGCAGAGTCTGTATCATAGTCACAATAGGTTCTATTACTGATCTTGAGCATCATTCAATCCTATTCAATCATTATAAGTCTTAGCCCCTACTATTTATGCTAAACAAAGCACCTCCTTAGGTCTGAAATTGTTCTTTATTTAGGTCTTGTTTATAAGTGTGGTAATGAGTTGCAGTTGCAAGTTATATTTCAGATCTAAAGTTAGCTCATGATTGGTAGGTGATGGTTTTGATTGAAGATAAACTGTCGGGTATTGTTTTGGTCAAATTTAGATTATTATGTACTTGGGGCGGATTTAATTTGAGCACATGATATGCATGTGCATACTCTGTGAAAAATTGTAGTAGTGTTAAAAAAAATATTTTATCAAAAGTTACTACAAAACAAGTTAAAAACTTATTAGTGTATACCCTCTAAAATATTAGAAAATCAAGAGTGCATACTTATATATTTCAATGAAAAAAGGAAAAAAGAAAAAGGGAAAGTAATTCACGCCTGGTAATTTTGAGTAGGTTGGTTGTCTTAAAGAAAAAGAAAGGAGTTAAATAGTCAATAGATCTTTTGTGTTTTAGTGACCCATTTGTAAAATATATGACATTAATTTTTGAGTTCACCTATAACCAATTCTCTCTCCCAAGCCCAACCCACTATAATTTTACTAGTGGTTGTTTTGCATTTTTGCCAAGTGTTTTTAAAATTTCATTTACGCTTTCTTCAAGAATTTTTTTTACTACTTTAGCTTGTTTTTTAATACTTATCTGATTACTTGTGTCATGATTTAAAATTCATTTATCTAGAATCTATTTTTACATGTTACTAATCTTGTGTTTTAGTACTAGTGCTTTGATGAAAAAAGTCGAGATCTTCGATATCTACTTCTTGTTTTTACTTTTTAGTACGTTTATTTTTACTTATTGTTTTTAGTACTTCTATTTTCTCGTTCGTGTAACCTGGAATAAAATTTGCTCATAATTTAAATAACAAAAAACCCGACCCGCAAAACCCAACCGGAGAAAAACTCTACTATGAGTGCATACTCTAATACAAATTTCTGGATCCACCACTGCTTGTAATAGTATAAATTTATCAATAAATTAGCAATTAACCATAAACTTTGAATACTAGGTATTATGGCCAGACATCTAAAAGCTATTTAGGTATATGTCACATAAGTATAAAACTCCATCTTAATGTCTTTTTGTGGCGTATGTTTCTTGATAAGCTTCCTACTAGGGCAAATCTCTCCAATAGAGGCTTAGACATTCCAAGTACGTTGTGCCCGTTCTGTGAGATCGATGTAGAAATTCGCGATCACTTGTTTTTGGTTGTTCGTTGCCCTCGGATTTGTTCACGTTGCTTGGTCGTTGGTAGAACATCCAAATCCTTAATATTGTTGACCCAATTTCCTGGGAGATGTGGTTTAACAGCTTAAACATCAACAGCCTTCAAAAGCGAGTCTTGGAAGCCTTTTTCTTTTCCATGTGGTGGCATATTTGGACGTTTAGAAATGCAAGTTTATTCTCCTCGAAGAATCCTCTTAAAGGAATGATTTTTGACAACATTGTTTCTCAAACTTTCATTTGGGTGAATAATAAGTGTAGGAAGTTTAATGTTAACCGAGTAGCGTGGCTTAATGACTTGTTAAACGCTTTTTCTATGTAATTTCTTTTTTGTCTAGCTTTTTGCTAGCTTTTTAATAATATTCCGCCGTTCAAAAAAAATATAAAACTCTATTATGCATATCAGAAAAGGAAAATCAATATCCACAAAACTTTTACATAAAAACATCCACAAAATGACTTGTCATCAAAGAAATTTATTCTAGTCAATTACCTCTCTTGCTTTTAAATTTACACCTTTCTCTTACCGCGTGTTATATTATTTTATGAACAAATCTTTTGTAAATTTTTTTGTGTATATAGCATTCCTCATAAAAAAACATATGCTATATCACTCGAGCAAGAAGGCCGCACACACTTTTAAGTAATCAGGAACGAAACTTACACAATATGAGAAAACCACATGGACGGCTTTTGATAACACCACGAAGTTTGAAGATTTTAGCATGAAGTGAGTCAAGTGACAATAAATAATTAGTTTGTCTAACGTCAAATGATAACAACCTTTTTGTACCATGCAAGTGCCCAAAAATTATTGGAATCTGTTTTTAGGCCACCAGAATAATTCCTTTTTCTTGTACGCATCTCTACGAATTCTTATTTTCAAATAAATACTATATAACTTTTAATAATAAATATTAAATATCATTTACAATTAAAAAGCATTTTTGCTTGGGATATATAGCGAAAATGGCAATTATTGGTTCAAAACATGCACGTGTTTATGTTTTTATTTTTATTTGAGTTAAGTATATAGATCGTCCTTGTGGTTGTCTCGAAATTGCAACTTTCGTCCTAAAAGTCCCGAAATTACACCAGTCGTTCTTGTAGTTGTCCATTTTGAGTTGACCGGTCCTTTGACCCTAACTCCATCCAAAATTTCGTTAAGTTTCTGAGTTGTCAAGGGCATTATCGTCCTTTCACGTCCAAATTGCTTTCACGTTCAGAGAATTAAGAAAACTGGTCGTCCCATATCAATTCTCACAGATCCAAACATAAACACATTCATTAAACTCCAAATCCATCCACCAGATCCATTCATAAAACACCAAATCCACAAAAAAATCCGTCAACATCAAGAACATCAAGATCCCTGTTCTATAGCCTTTGTTACTCTCAAAACTCAAACCCATATCCACTCAAATCAGAAATACATCATCTCATTCAAAATGGGTCGGGTTTATTGGTGTTCATATCTGCTACTATTGTTGTTTTCTTGTTCATGAAGAGTGAAACGCAAGAAAAGAAGACGAAAACAGTTGGAAAAGAAGAAGAAGAAATCGAAGACAATAATAAGCCATTAGTAATTCTTGGAAGTGTGTTTGTTGAGAACCTGAAGCAAGCTATAGACTTTGATGCTGTCGTTAAAGCGACTTTAAAAGATTCTAACAAGATCAGCAGTGGTACGTTTAGTACCATCTACAAGGCGGAAATGCCTTCTGGTTTGACTCTATCGGTCAAACGGCTTAAATCTATGGACAAGACTATCATTAATTAGCAAACCAAGATGATTAGAGAGCTTGAGAGAACTTAGTATCTTATGTCATGTATAACACTTAATCAGGACCAATTTGGGGTTTGCCAATTCTATGAAGAACGCGTAGCCCTGTTGTTGCACGAATTTTTACCAAATGGGTCATTAGCTCAGTTTGTAACGATGTTCTTTCTAGCAAAGAAATTGGTATACAGAAGCATGACCTGCGCAACGGCCGGTCAGGCTTTCTATGTTGGTGCGGTTTGTCTGAAGATTAGTTTTTTTGCATCATCTTGCTATCATTCATCTGGATATCTCTTCTGGGAACATTTTTCTGGACCCAAATTTCAAGCCTATGGTCGGTGAAGTTGAAATCTCGAAGCTTTTGGATCCATCTCATGACACGGCTAGTATCAGTGCTGTTGCAGGCTCTTTTGGTTACATTGCTCCAGGTACAGATTACGCCTGGTTTGTGTTGTTTTTGTTATGTTTGCGTAGCAGTAGCAGCATTATGGGTGTGTCTTGCATGTCAAATGGGCAATTTAAGTAAGGCCGGGGTTGGTTTGATTTGGAAAGTTTGAAATCTTTAATTTCCACAACAACTCTATTATGATAAGAATAGTATTTTGTATAGCATCCTAGACTTATTTGATGTAAGTATTACATGATTAACATGAGGTTTTGATGCTTTGGCTTATGGGCGCGTTGAGACTTTTGAAGTTCGGAAACCACGTTCTACCCTCATTTACCCTATATTACGTAAGCTACGGTTGATTTTTACCTGTTGTCTGAGCTGTTGAAAGAGACATTTATCACTCAATTACACGTTAGACTTATTAGAGATACCAACGTAGAAGCTCATCTTTTTTATAAGTGAGATACACTGGGACTCAATGTAGGCGCACCCCTTCCCCTTATCATAACATATCTATCATAATTATTAACTAGAATTTGGAGTCCTGATGCGATGTTGTGTTTTGATAACAAGACTTAATGGCCTACTGCACATGCCAGTCTAACCTAGCGCTCCTCAAGCGAACCATGGTGTTACAGTTTTTGCTCGGTCGCTCAATTTTACTAGACTATTATGCACTTCAAACACCGAGACGTACTCACGAGTCCATGCAGGTGATTGTAAGAAGATTTTGGGGAAGGATGTAGATATTCACTTAGTAAAAGTGGGCTTCGAGAGCCGAGGTACCCACATGAGACGCTCGAAACACTCGAGCAGATATCTAGGATGCCCAAACTGAGCCACTCGGTCTTGTCATATGGTTGGAGAGAAAGAATTGCTTCTGCTCAGCTTCCTTGGTAAAAGTAAAAGATCAAACAAATGGCGAATAAAAAGTCGTGGAAATGCTTCTAAGTAAATTATAGTAGCAGAAGTGACAAATCTCTCTTTGAGGAGGCGAGTCCTTTTCCTGTGTGGCCTGCTTAGAATAAGAGAGGTAATAGTGTAGAGATTTGTGAGTGACCGCTCGAGCAATTGCGGAGCGCGTGTTGATGAGGCACTGCTTGAGACTTTGTCCGGCGCTAGTTTGTGTACACGTTATGGAGTGGTCACGGAATCGATGGCATCTAAGGCAGTTGCGTGTCGTTGAGGAGTGCGTGTGTTTTGTTTGGTTGTTGAAGGTATTAGTGTTAACATTCAATAAACTAGTCGATAGAGAGAGACTTAGTCTTCGACGTTATCGTTGTATTGAGTACGTATGGGGTCCCTCGCTAGAGAATAGAAGACAAGCGTGTAATTATTTGGTCTTAGAAATATGACAGTTAAGAGGGCATACATAGAATACCCCATGACTGATGTGAGAGTTATTTGCCGGCTTCTATTTAGCATACTCAATCATCTCATAAGCGAATGTATCGTCTAATTTGATTAATACTGGGGAGCCACAAATGTTAATTCTTAATTACCACGTTTGGTCTTTTTTGCGTGAACAAATTAATACGCCTAATAATTCCCCGTCACGCAAGGTGGTTGAGTTGTTTTATGGTGATATGAGGTCGCATGTACCGTAGAGAGTTGATCACCCTAAATTGATCCTAGCGTGACATACACGAGATATATAATTATTTGGAGTGTCTCTGAGTTTGAGGTTACATATGGTATGTATCTTAGAAGACATATATTTGATGTGTGCGTTCAATAGTTCGAATATGTTCTGCATTTCTGTGTTGATTCGTACTAGTGTCTCACGATTTTATTTAGGGTTCTTGATTGGTATATTTTATTGAAGTCGTGACAGATGTTTTTCATTATTTAGGGTTTTTAATTTTAGTTTTTTATTTAGATAGTCTTTTTATTTTACTTAATTTGCGAAGACCTAGAGCGAGAAGTTCGCCGGTTGACAACGATGGTGTGGCATATTGTTCATTGTAAGAGGCAAGAAGTGAGCATAATTGTGGGGTACCTCTCTCAGACAAAAAGTATTGTACTGTTCATAGACATCTCTTGTGGAGTCTGTCTACATAGTTAACACCGAATTGTGTGTTCCGGATTGCCACTGATTGAGGTCAACAGGTAATTAATATGCGAAGAGTGTATTCGATTAAACAAATCACGGGTTAAAATAGGTGGGTTGACTGCATATTGCATCCCAGGGGGAAATAGACTAATAAAAATTTGTGATATGCTTTGCATGATATCCTTTTACCGGCTCACAACAATATGTGTTGCATAAGACCTTTCAAAAAGATGTCATAGGATTTGCTCTTCGTTTAATATAGGATTTATAATATATATGCTATAGTTTTAAGTATAATATATGTGTGATATTAATGTAGGGGAAGATGAGGAAGAGAAAATTCTTTTTCTTTAATTTTAAAAAATGCCTTTGAACTAAGACTTAATTTTGCTTTTTAAAGTTTAGAGACTTTTTTTCTAAATGAGTTTTTTTATTTTATGGGAAGCTAGGCTAGGTTGGAGGAGTTTTGAAAACGAAGGTCGTGTGTTTCGATACTAATTCGGTGTGGGCGGTTCTGAGATTTGTAGGGGGGAGGGGGAGGGGATGTCGAGAAAGGATACTAGCGTGTCATCACCTAAGATAGCCCAGATGGGATAAGATGCGGGCAAGGGGGAAGTAATTTGTGCCGGTAGAAAAAAGTCGCTCTGTACTGTAGATATGATCTCGCCTACAAAATCATAATTCTTGGGTAGAATGTGAAGCATAGAAATATTGCAAAATGTTTTTCTTTATAGAAAAGGTTGTATTTCATGGTGTTGGAATAAATCATATTCGAACAATAGAAGGGGGGAGGCAGAAAGTCTAACTGGCCATAATCTATAATAATTTTAGGTGGATTAAGTTATTGAAAAGTTTCACAAGTTACAAGTATGAGTAGTGGTAGCATCTTAACTTTTACTTAATGGTGATTTTGTTTTTAAGCTTGGTTTGGGACAAGTGAAAAGTCAAGGACGGTGAATTTATGTTTTTAGGCATTTTAGGATTGAAGTGCTTCTTGTTCTATGACCCTAAAGGTTATGAAAATAACGAAAGTATTTACTTATAGCATTACGTGAGGATACGACAATAGTTTAGTGTTTACTTATAGCATTGCGTGAGGACACGACAATAGTTTAGTATAGGTAATTTTGGTATTTGCTTAATTACACATACCTTTTAACTATAAAAACGAGCCTAAATGACCAAAAACAGACATAAAATGCCAAATATATGTTTGTTTTGTGATTTATTACTGTGCAGGTAACAAATATTCACTAAAGGATAAAAACAAAGCCAAAACCGATAAAACCGAGCACGGGATTGGAAAGAGCGTGAAAAGTCGAAGCTAAAGACGTGTGCATCTTAAATGGACCAACCCGCACCCCATTTAATGGGCCGGTTTACCCCATTAAGCCTTTATCTATATACTTTATAAGATAAAAAGCCCTAAAGTCCAAAACCATAGTAACCGGCCCAATCCAAAAGCCCATTACACTTAACCATACACCCTTAGCCCTCATTACACCATTGGTCCTAAAGTTTTACACCATTTGTCTTTAAGGACTAACACAGTTAGTTCCTAATAAATAACACCATTAACCCCATTACCCAACACCCTTGACTCTTGTTACCCCAAATCAAACTCTCCTGCCAAATCAAATACTATTCACCCGTCCCTTTCCTTTGCCCTACAACCCGACAAAACATAAAACCCAACCAAAACCCCACCCCCTGCAAGAAGACAAGCCACCTTGGCAATCCTAAGGTGACTGATTGGCTGATGGGACAAGGACATCAAATCAAGGGTTATGATGAAGTCAAAGAAGCACACAAGAAAATCAAGGGCTATGATTTATAGCTCGGGGAACACTCTCAAATCCTCCTCACATAAGAAGCACAACTTGATGACCTAGAACTTTCTCAAGTCGGCTATAAAAGAGAAGACCATTGGCAGCCATTAGGGCATCTAGCTTTTTAATATTTTTCTTTGTAATTTACAGTTTTTATTTAAGTTAATTGTAGTTTTTTTAAAAGTTTATTGTACTTCATTTTAAGCCTTGTACTCATATTTTGAAATTTTAATGAAATTTATGTTATTAAGTTAAATCCTGTTTTTATGTTAATGCAAGTTTATGTTATAAAAATGTTTGTTAAGCTTTCTTAAGCTCTTTTCCTAGTTATATAAGTTGTTTTACTTAAGCTAGATAAACTTTTCCATAGTTTATATAGCTTAAGTCAATTTTTTACTCAAAGTCACTCAAAAGCTATTGTGGAAGATAAGCCAAAAAGGGAAGGGCTTATAGGGTTTTACTAGCTTGTTTTTAAACAAGCTAGAGCTTGTAGACAAAGCTCTAAAGAGCCTTTATGCCCTTGTTTAAGCAAAGGGCTTTGTAAGTCTCACTTTTCCATTTTATAACTTATTAACTGTTTTGCTTAGGTCTTTGCTTATTACTGCTTATTTATGCTTTTTATTGTCTTTAGTTGATAGTTAGTGCTTATTTGTGGTTTTGATATCATTAGTTTATCTTTTTATATAAACTGTCAAAAAAAATTAAAAATATGTCATTTGCTTATTGGTAAATCGAGAGTGCTTATTATTGGTTGATAACTGCTTTTTAGATCTATATTAAGCTTGTGACAATCTGGTATTGCTAATCCAAGCTTTAAATCAACATTTTATAAGCTAAAAATGGACTTAAGGTTGATAAAGAGGTGTTTGGCACTAGCAGTTATAACTTAGGTTAGAACTGCTAGTAGGCTTTTGACCCTTAAGTCAAGTTTGATCATCCATTTTAAGGTTATAAGATCAGTTTTTAAGGTTTGTATTATGTTAATTCTAGTTTTCATAAGTTTGTGTGTTGGATTTTAGGATCTGAGGTCCCAAATCTTAGATTCCAAGCTTATAAGCTTGAATCTTTGCTTATTGCTTTTTGGTGTTCTTATTGTTCTTGTTTAAGTCTTAAAAATGGTTTAGATACATAGTCTATTAGGCCTGCACTTGCAGTTTAAGATTTTGCTATAATCTGTCATAAGTTGTCAATTGCATCAGTTCTTAAAAGCTTGAATGTCCTTCATTAGGCCTGCACTTAAAAAGTGCTTTGTAGGCTGTTTTTAAGTAGCTTTGAACCAAAAACCTTATTTGCTCTTTAAAGCTTTCCAGCTTATTTTAAGTGTTTAATTTGTGTTTATATTTGCTTATTAGGTTATGTTTAAGACACCTCTAGCTTATTTGACCTTACGTTAAGCTTTTAGAAGCTTATTTGCAAATTTGAGTTTAGTACTAATGCCTTTAAGCTTTTAAGTGCAATCTGTCTTTTTGCCTTTTTATGCTTTTTAGCTTATTTCTAGGTTTAATTGCTTAATAGGTATAGCTTAAAATCTGTTTTAGCTTATTTGGTTCTTTCCTTAGCTTTTTGAGTCTTAAAAGATCAAACAATTTTAGCCAATTGTCATTTTGCTTAAAAACCAATTCTGTCACTTTATTTAGCTTATTTCTAGCTTATCTATTAAGTTTTGTCAAAAAGTTCAATTATTAAAAGTGCTTATTTTTATGTTAAAAATCTTTTTCAAAAAGAAATTTTCAAAAATAAAAACATTTAGGAGTAAAGGGAGGCCCCAGTTTCGAACTCGGGACCTCAACCTTAACTCCCAAACGTTTTTAACACACCACACACTGCCAACTCGCCCTTGGGTCTTTTTCGTTAAGACTCCACATTACTTTCCTTTTATGACCTTTTTGCCATTTAAGCTTACCAGCCTTTTTTAGCTTATTTACAGCTTATTTCAATAAGCTGTTTGAACCGTTTTATTTTTCTTAGGTTTTAATTAGTTCAAAGTACTTTTCTGATTTTTTCATATTTTTCTAAATTAGTTTAATATTTTTTATAATATTATTAGATTAAAACTGTTTTTAATTCATAAAAAAATAAATAAAAGTCAAAAAATATAATTATTTTTTCTAAAATTATTTTTTATCATTTAGGACTGTTAAAAATTAAATTTACATTTTAGGGTTAAAATTTGATAGTTTAGGTTTATAAAGCTCGGGTTTTGATCTCGTTATCGTTTTTCATGTTTTAATCTTAATTGCTTTCGTTTTTTTGCTTGCATTTACTTTTTTTACATTTCATTAGTAGAAATAGAATCCAAATCAAAAATCTTTGATTATTTAAACACGCGATCACGAACCTTGATTTTCAATTCACGCCTCGTCGGGATACGACTCGGGAAGGTTTTGGATTTTGCTTTGGATAAAAGTTAATCTTTTAAAACCCTTACGGAATACTTATTCTCTCTTATTAATTGATAGTTTGGGAATACTTATTATTATTATTATTATTATTATATATATATATATATATATATATATATATATATATATATATATATATATATATATATAGTAAGGAATTTTCAAAATCGGTGTGTGATATCTCTTCTAGTATGCATGTATTTATACACCTAGGGCTTAGTAAATTACACTATTAGGAGTCCATGACTTGTAGAAAATATGGGGAGGGAATTAAGGAGAAAATTGGTCAAGTTAACTAGTCATGTACCTTAGGTTATAATGAGTTCTAGTTGTACAAGATTTGATAAAGGTTTTGTGTGATCATTGTCCCCTTGAGACTATATTTCATCCGTATTTTGGGGGATGGAGGTGACTAAGATGATCTTTGATATCTTGTGTTGATATTCTTGTAATACTTGAAGTTTTAGGAAGTATAGATTAAATATAAAGAGTATACTTGTAGCATTTGTTTTCCTTGTTGGTTTCTTTGATGTAAAATTTGGCCAAAACGATAACATAGGTGAAGTTTTATAAAACTTTAAGCATTGGGTATAATAATGGGTATTTGTTGAAGCGTAGATAAATTTTGGTGATTCCATGAACGCCTAAATGTATTTTATCGCGAAACGTAAACACTTTACGTAACCAATAAAAATAAAATGTGCAAAGTTAATAATTATCTTCCAAATAATTATCTACCACTTACTTGATGTAAACTTTTAATTGTTTGATGCCCGTTTACGTTGAATGATAATTTTTAGTTTACGCGATTTAACTTAACGATTGAAATTAAAAGCAAACGCATACGAGACTAAAAATTAATAGTGAAATAAACGACGTTGTAAAATGACCTTAAAACACGGGGTGTTATAATTGTCATATGATTAATCTACCTAAATAATCGACCATCCATCATTTGATTATGGCATCTTCTACATTTCAAGAATCCACTAGTGTAGCTAACTTTGTTTTGTAGCAAACAATTTTCGTAAGATCGATCCCTTGGTGCCCCAAACGAGGGAGAGCATACATCAAGGGGGAGTCTTGATATTGTCGACTTCTTTCTTTCTACAACAATTCGACGATCATTCTTTTTGAATTCGACAAAAAAGGGAGAAATGAAATGAAAACTCATTATTTGAAACCTTTAATTTTATACAAAATGAGTTTATATTTTGTCATCATCAAAAAGAGGGAGATTGTTAATACAAATAATGTCTAAAAACATTATTTATATTTTTTGACCTCTCAATGTTTTGATAATAACAAAATGTAAAAACGTTTACGATAAAAATAAACGTTTACAAATTATTAATCGTAAAATTCCATTTCTAAGATTAGTAATCACTTAAGGTATGGACAAACAAATCATTAAGCATGATTAGTGATCAAGAAAATATTTTTCTCTTAACCATCACATTTTTACAAATGTATTTCACAAAAATAATTATACAAAATATTTTCTAATTAAAAGAAAAGTTTTATTTAAAACTTAAATTTGAAATTTAAATTTTCCTCCCAAAATGGAAAGTTCTATAACAGATACAACCTTCCCCACAAAAAGACTAAAATAGGAGCGTGGTCTACTGGGCGGCCTCCTTATAGGTCTGGCGGCCCCCAAATATATCTGGGACCACCAGGACCGCTTGCAGTGACCGTTGGGTTTTCCTGCCTATAAATACTACTCCATTCCTAGCAAAAAAATAGACCTCTTTTTGAAATTTTTAGATAACCTTCTCTCTCTAAAAACCTTCTTTCTCTCTTTAAATCTCTTGATCACTAACATCCTTTGATCTTGTTTCACGTGATCTAATCTCTTCTTCTCATCTCTCCTCTCTATTAAGTGCAAGAGAAGAACATTCGTATTCGCCAAGAAACGAATTGTTATTTAGTGATCTCTCCTCTCTTCTTCTAAGTATCAAATGTCTATTGTAATTATCTTGTGTAATTATGTGATTTGGATTGTGTGTATATTCGATAGTGTAGATCTTGTGAGTGTATAGTGCTTGTGAAGTGGTAGATTGGTTCTAGCTAAGATTAGGACTTGACATTTAGCTTAGTGTTAGAAAATAACGTAAGCGATGTGTAAACGGTTTTCTCCGCCTGAAGGGAGCTTGTTGACATAGTGAAATCTCAAGTAAGATACTTGGGTAGTGAAGTAGGGAGAAGAAGAGCTTCGTAGCAGAACCACTATAAATCTTGGTGTCTTGGTTTGATTGTTCCTTCTCTCATTTCTCTTTATATTGTTATGATTGTTATTTAGTATTAGTTTATATATATACTTTATTGATTCATATTGTTGATTGGTTGAACATACAACTCAAATCTAAGTATTTTGAAAGCAAAATTTTAAAACGTAAAACGAACCTGTAAACTATTCAACCCCCCTTTCTAGTTTCCACAATTGGTATCAGAAGCCAAGGTCACTTAAGATTTTAAAATATATTGTATTTAAAAGCTTGGATCAATCTATGGATTTTGACAAATATCTAGAAGGGCAATCCATGAAAAGACCACCACTTTTTGAAAGTGACTGTTTCATCTATTGGAAAAATAGATTCGAGACATATGTTAAATCAAAAGATCTTGATCTCTGGCATGTTATTACTAATGGTGATTTTCAACCTGTTCAACAAAATCCAGAAACCAAATTAGATGAGGTTATCCCTTTTGAAAAATAAAGTGACGATCTTAAAAAGAAGCTTACGAAAAATAACGAAGCTAAAATGGTTATTTACATTGTTTTGCCAAGAAAAGAATATGAAAGAATTTTTATGTGTAATACAAAAAAAGAAATTTGGAAAACTTTTGTTGGGATTCTAGATTTGATGAGACAAAATAAATAAAAGAATGAAACATAAGGACTAAATCTAGCAGATTGGAATTCTACAAGCTGGTGGAGAATTATGGAAGATTTAGTCAAAGATATCAAAAGATAAAGATTATGAAAGATCTCCTTATGAAGAAAGAAGATAACAGAAGATCAAGTTAAATGTTTAAAAGATTTATGTTTATCTCTTTGTAAAACCTAATATCTCTAGTAAAGTTCACGGCGATTGAAGTGTCAGAAAGAACCTTAAACCTCACTGTCTCTGGATGAACTTAACGGGAATCTCAAAGTTATGAGATGATCATCAAGTAAATCTGAAATAGTCATAGCTAAGGGAGAAGAAAATCCCCTTACTTTAAAGGTAGAAAAGAATCATAGTGATGAGGAGTGTTCACGACTCGAGTGAAGTTGAAGAAATACACATGGTGGTTAGAGGACTTCAAGTTCTTTATAGGTAGGGTAGATTCACGAGACAACCTTGGAATGACAAAAAGACGTTCCAAATAAGACGTGATGACAAGAACGGTAAAGGTGATAGAAAATGCTTTAGATGCGACGATCCAAATCATCTTATTGGAGAATGTCTAAAACCACCGAAAGACAAGAACCAAAGAGCTTTTTGTCGAAGCGTTTTGGATGATATGGTGAAGAAAATTGATGAGAAGGTCATAGTCGAAACGTGTCTTCGCTGCTCATGCATCAAGTGTGGTTTGTTCTGGAATCCTCTTACTTTAGTGATGAAAACTCATCAATAGATGATTTAATTTTAGATAATAAATATGATAAACTGTGCAAAATGAGTTTAAAGATAATCACTAAAAGCAAAAGATTAAAAGCCATTAGAAATAGTTTAGAAAAAAGAACTTAGTATTCTAAAAGAAAAGGTGTCTACACTCGAGAAAAACAAGGGACTTGATCTCGAATTTGTTAAGTGTCATATGCTTAAAATTAAGAATGAAAAACTCAAAGAGGAAGCCATTAGATTAACTGAATTTGAAAAGAGTACACATTGTCTAAATGAAAAGTTAAGTAATCAAAAACCCTCCAGAGAAAAATTGGGTTTAGGGTTTAATTCATTTGAAGCATCATCTAGTAGAACTAAGGAAATAAAATTTGTGAAAGCCTAAAAAAAGGCGTCTTCTGATGGAGGTCCCATCAATATGGGCGGCCCTTATATTTTATAGGCAAACCCCAAAGAAATTATAAGACCGCCAGTCATTGCGCCTGGATCTGAGAAAAATGTGTCTTTTCAAAAATCTATTTTGGTTCATAGACCAAAACACATAATAGTAAACAACGTCAAAGTTCTCGTTGCTAGTGATAATGAAGTTAAATAGTTTTATAAGCCATTGTCAAAACCCGGAGTTAAATTTTCAAGACCTAATTTTAGATCAAAAACTCCACCACCTAGAAGAGTAAATAACAATTATTCTTTTCCTAAGACACCACAACCAAAAAGGAACGTTGGTCGACATAAACAACCTCATGGTTTTCCCGTAACTTGGAATAATTTTCAACGTCAAAGTTACATGCCATGGGAAATGTGTCTTCCATTTCCGCAACCCAATGAGATATTAGGACCAAATGTTTGAGTCATTGTCTTATACAACAAAGGTAATGTTATTTTTGGTAGCAATCTTCACGGTAACATCATTGGCAAAGGTATGATTTTAAATGACTATCTCAAAATAGATAATGTAGAACATGTAGATAACTTAAGATTTAACTTGTTAAGTATAGGACAAATATGTGATAATAAGTGTAGAGTAACTTTCTCTGAACATGATAATGAAATCACTAAGGATGGTAAGGTCATAGGTAGAGGTATTAGGAAGAAAGGCTTATATGTGATGAAATTAGGAAATAAGCCTAAACACCAAATTTGTCTAGCAAACATTGATGAAAACTCTATGTTGTGCCATAGGAGATTAGGTCATGCAAATACGCATCTCATTTAATCGTTAGCATCTAAAGAATTAGTTAGAAACTTACCTAAGCTTAAGTTTGATCAACACTTTTGTGATGCTTGCAAAATTGGAAAACAAGCTCACGCTAGTCACAAGGCTAAGAATATAGTCTCAACAACTAGATGCTTAGAACTCCTTCATATTGATCTCTTTGGTCCATCCGCAGTACGGAGTTACGGAGGAAACCGTTACACCTTAGTCATAGTAGATGACTACTCTAGGTATACTTGGACTAGATTCCTTAAGGACAAAACCGAAGCCTTCAATCAATTCGAAATATTTAGTAAGAAAATTCAAAACCAATTAGGATGTACAATAATGTCAATAAGAATCGACCACGGTAGGGAATTTGATAATGAGGTGCAATTCGAAGAGTTTTGTAATGCCAATGGAATTACACATAACTTCTCAGCTCTACGCACTCCTCGGTGGTTGGAAGAAAAAATAGGACACTTCAAGAAATGAGTAGGACTATGTTGAATGAGCAATTGTTACCACAAATGTTTTGGTGTAACGTAGTAGATACTTCAACATAGATTCTTAACTAAATCCTAATTAGAGTCATCTTATAAAAAACACAACACCTTAATGGGAAACTCCATGAAAAGGTAGGAAACATACTCTTGATTATTTTAAAGTGTTAGGAAGCAAGTGCTTCATTTTAAACACCAAAGACTACCTTACCAAGTTTGACCCAAAGTCATACGAATGTGTCTTTTTAGTTACTCCCAAAATAGTAAAGCCTACATCATCCTAATAAACATACTGGGAAAGTCAAAGAATCACTCAACGTGACATTCGATGAAACTCCTCCACCCTCTAAGACATCACCCTTGGTGGATGATACTTAGAATAGAAGAATCAATAGGTTACCGAAAATAAAAACTAGAAAATGACTTAGGATTAAAACTGTTAGAGATTGACGAAATAGTCAATATTAAGGAATCTAGGAACCATCCATTAGAAAATGTCATACAAAACCTTAACCAAAGAACCCTTAGATCACATGCCAAAACCAAATAACTTATTTTGTTTATATCAACTATAGAACAAAGAATGTGAATGAAGCCTTAACAGATGATAGTTAGATAGTCGCCATGCAAGAAGAATTAAATCAATTCATTGCTAACGACGTTTGGGAGTTAGTTCGACAACCTAGGAATATAACAATCATAGGAACTAAGTGGGTGTTTAGAAAAACTATGTTAGACGAGAACGTATTGTTTTCTCAAAATAAGCTGTAGTTGCTCAAGGCTATAATCAACGAAGAGGGCATCGATGTATGAAGAAACTTATGCTAAGTTGCTAACTTGGAGTCTATTAGAAACAAGTTAGCTAAAGCTTGAGCTTATATTTTAAGCTATTTCAAATGGATGAAAAAGTGCATTCCTGAATGGTTTTATTAATGAGGAGGTATACGTGGCACAACCTCCAGGATTCATTAACTTTGAAAAATTGGATCATGTTTATAAAGTTAAGAAAGCTTTATACGGTCTTGAACATGCACCTATAGATTGGTATGATAGATTAAAAGCTTTACTTATTAAACATGAATACAAAATGGGAATAGTAGATAACACACTTTTTACCAAGAAAAAAGTTCAAACCTCATCATCATTCAAATATATGTCGACGACATTATATTCGGATCGAATTGTCAAGACATGTGTGATGAATTTGCCAAAATCATGCATGACGAGTTCGAGATGAGCATGATGGGTGAACTTAACTTCTTCCTTGGATTACAAATAAAACAAATAGAAGATGGTATTTTCTTAAATCAATCTAAATATATTAAAGAAATGCTTAAGAAATTTGGCTTAGAAGATTCTAAACCAATGAAAACCCCCATGTCTTCCGATACTAAACTCACGAAAGACAAAGAGTTTGAATTGGTAGATAGTACCAAGTATCGAGGCATGATAGGTAGTTTATATATCTAACGGCAAGTAGGCCTGATATCATGTTTAGTGTCTGCCTTTGTGCCCGCTTCTAAGAGGCTCCCAAAACCTCTCACCTTGAAGCGGTTAAGCGTATCTTCCGATACATTAAAGGCAGTACACACTTAGGATTACGGTATCCTAAGAGGACTGGCATAGAAACAGTAGTATATGCCGACTCTGATCATGAGGGAGATTATGTGGACCGAAAGAGCACTAGCAGTATTTGTACGTTCGTAGGATGTTGTTTGACATATTGGTTCTCGAAGAAACAAACCGCTCTTGCTATATCCACTACCAAAGCCAAATACGTAAGCGTCGGAAAGGCATGTCAACAAGCACTATGGATGAAACAAGCTCTTATCGACTTCGACATTCGACTCGACGACGTTCTGATCATGTGCGACAATAAAGGAGTAATTGACCTTAGCAAAAACCCGGTGCAATACTCTCGAACCAAACATATCAAAATTCGTCACAATTTTCTTCGTGATAATTTCCAGAAAGGACATATCTCAATCGAAAAAGTGTCGTCCGTCGACAATATCATCGACATTCTTAAGAAACTTCTTAAACGTGAATCGTTTAACTATCTTCGTCTTGGTTTAGGAATGATGGAACACATTTCATAAATCGTGTTAGTCCGCTTCTGTTTCTTCTAATCTCGATTCTAGTCCACGTTCCATTCCGTGTCGTGACAATTTAACAACTTCATCCAAAGCCTGTTAAATATTTTTAATTCACGAAATGCCAATTAATTAGTCACTCTTCCTCGTAAATTCGTGTCAAAATTTAAAAGTCCAAAAACCTGTAATACAGGTGGCGCCCTGATCGATACGGGACCGCCACCAGCAGACATCAAATTTTTACACTTAATCAAAATTTTCAAAACTCAAAACCAAACATACCCCTTCCCTGTTGGTGCGACGAACACGAAACCAAAACCACCATAACTCAAAATCAACCACCAAAACACTAATTGAAGATCAAATCA
>BQNB010062445.1:32116-36071 GCA_026074375.1 Tanacetum coccineum | reverse complement strand
CTTTCAAAACATCGAGGACAATGTTTAGTTCTAGTATGGGGGGATCTTCGATTTGATTTTGCCTGCAGCCGTTGTTGTCACGTAATCCCGTTTTTACCACCAAAATTTTGCAAAAATACCAAAAAATTTAAAAAAATTTAAAAATTTTCAAAAATAAAATAAGTATTTTGTCACAGTTTTGACTTTCCTAATGGGTAGAATGAGAATAAATTTTGACTCGGTCGAGCGTGATGAGCTCTTAGCTTGTTCCTTAACTTTTAGACTAAGCGTTCGCGGACTTTAAGATTCGTGAAAAACGAAAAATGATAGTATTGTTTATAAGTAGGATGCTAAACAATGATTATTTGGAAATCTTAAAAGCTTATGAGTGTAACTTGTCGCTTTTTCTCCTCGAAGCTCTTAACCTGACTAATAAACGTGCTTAATTTTGCTTTAACTTTAAACCGACATTTTCTAAAAAAAAGCTCTTTCAGAAACGAAAATATTCATCTTAGTTCAACTGTATACTTGAGTTTCTAAAAACAAAATTTTCCCTATTACGGAAAATATGTTGCAAAAAAAAATAATAAATGAAAGAAAAATAAATGATATAAACAGTGGGCTGATAAAGGTTTACTGCATCTTGCCGGCTCACAACCGATGTTGCAGTCTTCAAAACAAAGCCCATAGTGAGATAATAAATGCCAAAGTGCATTCTTAAGTACTATCAATAAGAATTCTCAGGTAGTTTACTTCTATTGTCGAAGGCGTGCAGATGTCGAAGTCTTCATTAAGTCGAGGGTCCGTGTCAGACTAGTCAAATGTATTTATATTTAATAAAAAATTCATTACATATTACCTATAATTTTTTATTTTCAATCTTTTTATTATATACTATATATTTATACTCTTGTCGGAGGCGTGGCGATGTTGTAGTCATGTAAATGATGACGGTAGTATTATATAAGCATTATATGAATAATAAGGAAAATTTAATGGATTAGATTTCTTTTTCTAAACTCATGTATTTATTTTTGAACTAGAATAACTTGCTCTAAGACTTCAAAAGTTGTTGGTTGTCGTTGGTAGATTATTTCTAGAAATAATCGCACCAATGAGATCATTAAATTTTTGATGTTTGCGTGCTTTGAGTTGTATTGTTTATTTAGCGGTAAATCTAAGAAATTCGGCCTAAAAGGGTGGAGTATCCCGCTATTACATTGCGAACATTCTCCTGTGGGGTCTCAACCAGATAACCTAAGTCGAACTCGGTTAGGATTTATCAAGAATATGCTAGTTGGTGGGTGATCTAGTCTTTTCCACAGATTTCTTCAGAAATATTATTATATGCATAAACTATACTACTTTCTAAAACTGTCGATCTAAGTTTAACTTAAAATCAAGCACAATCACACTAATTGAAAAATTGTTGGGAGCGGAAAGTTGACAAGTCATAGTTATAAGTAGTGTTAGCATCCTTACTTGTACTCAGCGGTGATTTTGTTTTTACGCTTAGCTTGGGACTAGTGAAAAATCGGGGACGATGAATTTATCCGTCAGGACATCCATAGATTATTCTATGGGCGCTTCTCATTCTATGATCCCAGTGTTGATAAAATAAAGGAAGTCAAACATGTTAGTTAGTTGAGAAAAGAAAAAGAAAAAATCCAAAAAATTAGGGATAGTTAGTGTAAATATAAAAAATGGTAAAAACGAGACTTGTCGAAGCTATTAATTCCTTAGTTCCCCTTGGCGAACACTTAGCTACTTTTCGAGGTTATTAGTCGAGGGGGATTGAGATTCTTAGTTTTCTCAAATGTTTACTTCATAACATTGCGTGAGGACACGGTAATATCTTAGTATGGGGGATTTTGGTATGTGCTTAATTACACACACCATTTTCCTTTAAAATTGAGCTAAAATGACCAAAAACGTACCAAAAATACATTGTATTTGTATGTTTTGCATTTGTATTGTGCAGATGACGGATATTCAAGAAAATGACAAAAATGAAGCTAAAACGACAAAACCGAGCACGGGAATGTGAAGAGCGTGAAAAGTAAAAGTCAACAGAAGTCAAAGCCAAAAAGTCAACAAAAGTCAACCCCGGGAAAGTCAATGGTCAAACCCGAAGCCAAAACCAAAGAAATTCTTAATGGGTCACCCTTACCCATCTAATGGCCCGGGACAGCCCATTAAGGCATATATTAAAGACAAAATGGGCCAATGCCAAAACCTTTTATTTCCATAATTAGGACAAGTATAAGCTCTCAAATACAAGTTTAGGGGGCAAACTGCAACCCCCTAAAACTTGTATCACCATAAGGTCGAGGATACATTGCCATGAATAACTTGAGGGGCTGTTAGTGCCCAAGTCCCCAAAACTAATCATACTCAAGGGACGATTATTGCAAAACCACAAGTAACTTGGAGGGACCAAAGTTGCCAATTCCCCAAAACTTTTCCCTGCTTTTTTCTATACACCAAATTACGCCAATTGCACTGTGTAGCTTCCACTTGATCGTGCACTGCTACACTCTATGCTCGTGATGTAAAACCATTTCCTCCTCTTCCACTAAGTCCTTTGTACAAGATACATTGCCATGTTGGCAATCCCACACTCTTTCATGGCTAAAATACTATCCCACGGCTAGGATGAATCCAAAAGAAGCATAAGAAAAGACCAATGGCCAAGATTGACTTTGGAATTCACTCACAAAAGAAGCACAACTCAGTTCTCTCTCACAAAGAAAGCACAAATGATGAATATAAATGACAATAATGAAGAATTGGGCTTTATGATTTTAGTATAAAATAGGATTGTTGTAAGCCATCAAGAAAATCTTAATCTAGTTCTTAGTTAAATTTCAGCTTATTTTTATGCAATTTTACTCTTCCAAGTCTTGTAACTTTAATTTTCGTCTTAACGCAAATTTGGAGTTTTTAAGTTAATTCTTGAATCTTTGTATTTCCTTTGTTAAAAGCATTACTTAATGTGTTTTAAGCTCTTATAAAATCATATAAGTCATCTGTTTTAACTCAAATAATTCCACACTCAAATATACCACAGCTTATGGATGATAAGCCAGTTTTGGATGGGCTTATGGACATACGAGCTTGTAGATTAGCTTGTAAAAGCTTAAGTAGCCCTGTTTAAGCAAGGGTATTGTAAGTTTCTAATTTTCTCTCATTTTTAAGTTTTACTGTAGCTTAGCTTATTTTGTGCTTATTTATGCTTTTTTGTGCTTATTTATGTCCTTTATGTTCATTTATGCTTGTTTGTGCTTGTTGTTTGCTTAATTTGTCTTTTGTTTAAGTTTTCTCTTAAAAATGCCTTTTTCCTTTTCAACTGCTCTATAGCTTTATTTGTTTATTTAGTGCTTATCATTGTAGCTTTCAGCTTATTTTGCTCAACATAGTTGCTTGTTATCTGGTTTTCAAATACCTTGGCTTAAAACCCTCAAAATCAGTCTTAAAAAGACCATTTCATATTAAAGGGGTGTTTGGGTCAAGGGTGAAAACGGGTCAATTTGAGTTTAAAAACCTAATGGGTCACTTGGCTTTCTTTAACAAGCAAATTTGAGTTGTTAGTAAACTATTTTTCAAGAGTTTTAAGTTCTATAAAGTTGTTTTAAGTTTTTCTCATTGGTCCTTTGAAACTGTTGGTGACAAACAGTTTCTTTAGTACTTATTAGATTAGCTTTCAAAAAACAGTTTTTAAAACCAGTTTTAGTGTCTTTTGTAGTGTCAAAATGGATTAGTCCAAGAGTCTTTAGTTTACTTGTGTTTTCTTTCAAATCTGTCATAGGTTTTCTTAAGAGTCTTTTAGTACAAAACTGCCCATTTTCTTCCTCATTTATCAGATGCTTAAAATGTTTTTTTAGCTTTTGAAAATTTGAGCACAAGCTCACTTGGAGTTAATCTAAATCTGTTTTGACTTGTCTTTTGATTTTGAGCTTATTTACCAGCTTATTTT
>BQNB010062445.1:2116-27116 GCA_026074375.1 Tanacetum coccineum | reverse complement strand
AATACATGTTTCGCTCGAGTTATAACAAATTTGGCAGAGTTTCGTTCTATAAAATGTAATATTTCGCTCGAGTGCAACCTGTTTACATGTTTCGCTTAATTTGTGACAACATATTTCGCTTAACCTTGTTCAACATATTTCGTTTGTCTTTAAACATACATGTTTCGCTTAACCTGTACTTTTGATATTCTTGTCTTGTAGCCAAAACACAAAAACTGTTGTCCTTTTCTTTTCAGCTAAAAAACGAGATCTGTGTCTCCCATTTTTTTCAAACCGTTTGGACCACAAGTAGATAAGCAAAATCAAGAAGCTCAAAATATAATCACTCGCTTAAACCGAATAAGCTATCAAGAAATTTAACCATAAAAAGCTTAAAAATAAGCGTGTTGACACAAAAATAAGCCTAAAAAATACGCTAGAAACCCGAAATTAGCTATTATTTATAACCCCACCCACCCTCCTCCCTACCCCTACAACAACCCCCCAAACCCCCTCCCACCCCCCCGCCCCCCTCACCCCCGACCAAACAAATTACGCTTCATCTATCCTCACCCCCCCCGCCTCCCTCCCCCTCCCATCCCCCTCCCTCCCCCCCCCCCCCCCCCCCCCCCCCCCCCCCCCCCCCCCCACCCCCCCCCCCCCCCCCCCCCCCCCCCCCCCCCACTCCACTCCCATCTACTCCCCCCACCCCCACCCCACACCACCCCCCCCAAACCCACCCACCCCCAACAACCACCAACCCCCCCCCCACACCCCAACACAACAACCCACACCCCCCCCCCCCCCCCCCACTGACCCTCCTCCCCCCCCCCCCACCCCACCCGCCCGACAGACTTTGTTCAAAAAAAAAAGGAACAAATGACTAAAGTTTTATGCGGCCACTGTTATAAGCCCTATGGTGATGATATGAAGTAAGCCCAAATAAAGATGGACAAAATTGAAAAAAAATGAGAAAACGGATGATAAAAAAATGTAGGACCAAGTTGGATTTTTTTGTTTAAATCAATAAGAAACTAGGAAAGTTTGTTTAAGCCATAGGAAAAAAAAGTTCGATATTGTGAACCAATAAGCTCATAAAAGCACGACAACAACAAAATCACTAGACCCACCCGAGGCGACTGATACCAAATGTTGAAATCCAAATAATCACTTCACTTCATATTCAAGAACAAGAAAATTAAGATTGGATTATGAGAATTGTAGAGAGAGAAAGTAGAGAGAGAAACTAGAAATTGGGAGGATTACTTGTAAAATGAAATGTTTACAAATGAACCAACCCCCCCCCTCACTTTCTTTGAGGAGGTGTATATGTATCAAAACTAAAAGGCTTTCATGCCTTTAGTAATTCTACGGGACGGGCTCGGGATTACTTGGGACTTTCGACCCGATAACGTGAATCCTAGTTAGCTTACATTTAAGAGCTGTTTACCGTATAGCCTATTTTACAAACGTATATTTTTAATGACCGAGACCTAATATAATTAATGAACGAACTTTCATTGTTCGACTCAATATTTTGAGGCTAACAAGATTAAACTTTAAGACTTGTAGTTTTATAGAAAAATAAATAATGATTTTCATAACGATCCGCTTTGTACACCTTGTTCGGAATGATCATACTAATGCAAAAGTACAATTTATTTATGAAATAAAAGAGATGACTTACAAGAAAACGCGACGAGAAGATGATTAGAAACTAAGAACAACTCAAACGTTGTTTATAAACTACCCGGATATAATAAAGAAATCAACACTCGAACATATATACTTCAATTGGTTTTGATTAATGATGAAAAAAGTAAGAATTGTGTGTGTTTGATGGATCGAACAAGAGAGAAGAGGAAAAGAGGATGTGTGTGTTTATTTTTATAGTGTGAGAAAGTGATGATAAATGAAAGAATGAATAAATGAATAGGGATATGTATACTTGATTCAAATTTTTGGTATCCAAGGGAGGTGTATGTGTGTGTGTACCGTCAGCAAGGACAAATAAACAAAGGGGACCAAAATGATCTCCTAATGGTTGCATAGGAAGGACTAGTACTAACCAAATGGTAGAGAAAACATATCTTTATGGTTTACAAAATTCAAAAAGGTTCCCTATGCTAGTGTGTGTGTGTATTCGCTTGCAAACAAGAGCCAGGGGGACCAATTTGGTCTCCAACAATCTAGGAACATAGTGCTCTCATTAGATTTAGTTTTAAGGTTCCATGCATATACTTATGTTACCTTATGTATCCGGAATAGGCAAATAACAAAAATGAATAACGACTTCACGTAAATTTATGAAATTTTAACTATCAATCAAAAATGTAAAAACGCGTTTACTGACGAAAGACTACGATGATTGGATGCACGGATCACTTCTGGCAATGATTTTCAGTAAATAACAGAACATCTTCCCAGTTAAACGTAAAATTTTAAACGAAACATCAAAATTTCAAATTACCAAACAAAAACGGCTAAAATATTGATCGAAATTTTGCGGGGTGTCACATCCTTTCCCCGTTAAAACAGATTTGTCCTCAAAGCTTAAGACATAGCATTCGACGATGGTTCTGGATTGCAAAATGTGTGGGTAATTTTGCTGCATTGGTCTTAACGTTTCCCATGTAGAACTCAGGATCTCTCCTTAGAGTTCCAGAGTACATTGACAATCGGATACGGCTCTGACATTAGAGCTTATCCTCACTGGTCTTTGATTCGACGGTTCTTCATAAAGTAGAGTTTGTCCATCGATTAGGATTTCATCAGCGGTATTTTTTAGCAAGAATTTTGGTCAGACATGCATTCTCAAAATCAAGACGTGTAACGTACCATGAACACTTTGCTCAACAAACCTGCTTGGGAGTTAAAGGTCGGTAGGCAACGGTTCCTACTTTAGCAATGATCTTAAAAGGTCCAATATAACGAGGGTTCAACTTTCCCCGTTTGCCAAAATGTATCACCACTTTCCAGGGTGACACTTTCAACATGACCTTATCTCACACTTGAAACTCAAGGGGTTTTCGTCTTACGTCAGCATAGCTCTTTTGATGATCATGGGCAGCTTGGATACGGCTCTTGATTTGAACAATCTTCTCGGTTGTCTCATGGATGATCTCTGGGCCAGTGAGCAGACTATCTCCAACTTTAGCCCAGCAGATAGGTGATCGACACTTACGCTTATACAACGCCTCAAAGGGTGCAGCCTTAATGCTGGTATGGTAACTGTTGTTGTACGCGAATTCTACCAATGGTAAATGTCTATCCCAACCCTTTCCAAAGTCGAGTACACAAGCACGCAACATGTCTTCTAACGTTTGAATGGTCCTCTCACTCTGACCATCGGTCTGTGGGTGCTAGGGTGTACTCATATCCAATCGAGTACCTAATGCTTTATGAAGAGACTTCCAGAAATGTGAAGTGAATTTCCCATCACGGTCAGAGATGATCGAAACTGGCACTTCATGCCTTGAGACTACTTCCTTTAACTGTCTCGACAACTTCTTTAATGTGTCATCTTCTCTCATGGGTAAGAAATGATCAGACTTAGTGAGGAAGTTCAACGATTACCAATAATTGTGTCTTGACCGGTTGGGGGCAAACTTAGCCACAAACGTCCATCGTTATGTTCGCTCATATATACTATGGACTCTATGGTTGAAACATACAAACCAGACTACTAATGGATATTCTACTTAACCTTGGCACACGTTAAACATCTTGCGACTAGGTGGCACTTTCCTGCTTTTATATTGGCCAATAGTAAGCTTATTCAGGTCTTTGGTACATTTTATCCATCCAGGATGGATCGAATATTTGACGTCTGTGACTCATGCATTATCAAAGCCCTCATGTCACCAAACACGTGAATCCATTCGGTTGTGCAAACATAAACGTTCCGTCTAAAACGGGATTCAAGCCTATTAATCATACCTGCAGGTCTTGGTTTATGGAATTCTCTTATTTTTGGCTCGAATTAAGCACTTCAAAATCTGGCTTAGTAGGTTTACCCAATAGTTCATAAAAGGCCCAAACTCATAGTGGCTTAATTCTTTCCTTTTGGCTCAGTGCATCAGCCACCACGTTCGCCTTTCCTGAGTGGTATCGGATCTCACAGTCGTAATCGCTCAACAACTCTAACCACCATCGTTGTGACAACTGTGTTTGAGCAGGTTAGTCAACCGTTAGTATTGATTTGAGTTTCATTATGTGTTATAGTAATTATGTGTTTATGTGATTCTATGTGAGTTGGTTATCAATCTGTGAGCGTGATCGTCTCATTTTGATTTAATTTATGGTTAATGTGGGTATTTCATTTTGTTCACTTTTGGTGACAATGAAAATGATGGAAAAAGTTTATGTGTATATGTATTTATATGTATATGTATACGTATTTTAATAATAGAAATTCGTGAGAATAGAAAATTAAGTTTAGAATTTAGTTGATAGTTTTTATTAGTACATAAGTTAGGAAAAAATATATTTTGAATTGTATTTAATTTGTAATTAATTAGCTAGTTTTAATTAATATTGATTTCTAAACTAAATATTAGGTTTTATAAAAATGTCAAAATTGGAGGTTAATTATGAAATATAATAATATATAAATAAATATAAAATATAAATATACTTAAATAAAGAAAGAAAAGGACGATTAGAAAGCCCAATTTTAGTACAACTACAATTTAATTAGTGTAATTATCCAATCTTTTTGCAAACAATTTTAAATACAAACCCGTCTCCCTATTTTATTTTAATCAGTGGTACCAGAAAAGAGAAGAAAAATATAAGGTTTTTTTTATCAAGAATCAAGTTGGTGATCTTATGTATCAAGATCAATGTTTAAGGTATGTTAATAAACCATAACTATTTTAATTCTATTTAGTTATTCTTGAGGATGGACTATGGTTTATATAAGATCTGTAAAATTAGGGTTTTGATCTTTAAAATCATTTTTTGTGATGATTGGTGGTTTTAAGATGGTGTAATTTGGGTTAGGGTTTGTAATTTCGGATTTAAAAAGTGGAGTTTTGAAAGGTCATCTAGTACGAATCATATCTCGAGTCATAAAAAATTAGCAATAATCAATTTTCTTGAGCCTAAAATTAATTTTAAAAAGTCTGGCCCGTCAAAGGTTTTGAGGTCGGTAAGTTAGTCAAATAATTTTCGCAAGAAAAGTTGTTAAAACAGTAAATTCGGGTCTGATTTGGGTCTGATTTCGGGGAGTAAAACCCCTACTTTAATAGGCATATTTTGGGTTAGACATAATTGAGTCTTATTTTAAGTGTCTAGTAAATCAGTTTGAAGGGTACGTAAAATCTTTTCTTTGTATTTTAAGGACGTTAAACTTTTTTGGATGTGCGTTAAGTCCTAATCTGTGCTCTTTGAATGTTAATGTTTTATAAAAAATAGTTCACTCTTATATTATTTTTTTTCACTAAAAATTCAAGTGAAAAGTTAATTTTTAATATCATATAGGATATGAAAATGATTTGAGAGATGTACTTAAAGGATTATAAACTTAGTGTAAGGTTTAGAAGTCCATCATGTGATTGTTGCATTAGCTTGGGCATTTAGCCTAACCGAGTGTAACATATGTTTTTGTATGTTTAGATTGCGTGCAAGATCTTGTCAAGTAAGCTGAGAATCAGGTGAGTTTCATAGTCCCATTTTACTATGTTTTCTTGGGATGGAAGTGATGCAAAATTACTTATAAAATGTTTTGATTGATGTGATTATGTGGTTCAAGTTACTCATGGACTTTTAAGTAGCTATTATATGTTATGTGCTGCATGTTGTATGATGTTGCATTGTTCTTCGCCTACTTTATGGGCAAGAGGTTTCGCCTACGTGGTGTGGGTATAAACCTGTGTGTGCTACGGTACCAAGAGTTTGGGATCTGGGGATAGCATTCATCCCCATGACTAAATGTTGCATGTTATGGATCGGGGGACACGTTCCGTCCCATTTGTAGTTGCTTGTTTGAGACTAATGCATGTTAGCATGTATGATAGTCAACTTAATTATCCTGCCATGTTTGTTTTTATATAATCACAGTAATTGATTTAAATCTTGTATTGGTGTCGTAAAACCTATGACTCTCATCAACCATTGTGTTGACGTTTTAAGCATCATTTTCAGGTGAGCGTTATGAAGCTATTGAAGTTAATAAAAGTGGCTAGAGAGACCATTAGGGTGGCATTGGAAGTTCTCATTTGATTTTATTTCATAATTGTTTTCATGAATTCTTGAATGTTATTAGGTTTGATAGGGTTGTGATACATTGTCTTTGTATTGATGAGACCATTTTTTCATTAATACAAGATTATGTTCTTTTGTTTTTGGTATTGTCATGACACATCGTGTCTTTTATATTTAGTTATGCATGTAGTGATTCTCTATTGTTGACACCATTGTGTTGTGATGATATCCATGATGTTACGCCTTGTGTTTCCGCCTTGGCGGGGTGTGACAGATTGGTATCAGAGCCTTTGGTTATATAGAATAGGTGGTCGAGCCTAGACTATAACCTAGAAGTCCTTCACATAGTTGCATTTTAGGGCTTAAGTATTTATGTACGTATCTACTATACTTTCTCGCTATTCGAAAGCTTTAATTTTTCTTAATTTGTCTACTACTATATATATATATATATATATATATATATATATATATATATATATATATATATATATATATATATATATATATACTTTTTCATTATTGGGATCTAATAGTACATACCCTTCCTTATTATTTCAGTCATGTCTCTCTCTAACCGTAATAGAATCTATGTGTTTAGCTATCTAGGCGTTTTTGTATTCTTGCTTTCTTTAAGTTTTATTTTGACCTACGGGCTACTCGATAGCTTATGATTCAAAAGAGGAGCCAATTGAGGAGGAGCCTCTCGAGGAACTGAATGAGGAAGGTTAGTTAGAAGAGTCGGAGAAGGAGGCCGACTCAGGTCTCTTGTCGGATGCTCGTAGCAGGCCTGGACCCGCAGAGTCGGGTGACTCTTGCGAAGGCAAAGTCAACCCCAAGCGAGGCCCAGCATAATTTTATTCTGTCTTTTACCTTGTCATGGTGCTATTGATTATTTCTTTCGGATATTTCGTATTTTGGAGGCGCTGCGAGACTTTTGTTTCTTTATGTCGTTTCAATGTATATCGTCCCATAGGGGAAGATTGTTGGGAATTTACTTTTACGTGACGACATTACAGAATTACCATAGTTTATCATATTTACATACGCGAGGACTATAATAGGTAACTATGTATAGTTTAGAGGCGTATGGGCTATATATACCCCTATATGGCTTCCATAGAGGGGTTGAGTCATTATTTTGGTGTTAAGTCATTTGTATCCTTCATTCATTATCCATCTAATATCAGGTTCATCTTCCATCTCACTACTCTCTCTCTCTCTAAAATGGTTATCATGTGGTTTGACTCACCAAGACCACCGGATCATAGTTTTCATGTTTCTTCAATGCTTCCGCTACATTTTAATCATTTTTTGATCTATTGTAAGACTTATACATTATTTTGATAAATTCAACGAGTTATGATTTTTAAAACGTCCATTAGTGGTTGTTTTCTGTACTTGTGTTTGAGATATGCATGATCGTCACGCCCTCGGTTACATATTATGACGAGACCCGATTTAGGGGTGTGACATAACTCACTTAAGCCTCTAATGAATCGACAAATTTTCAAATGGCTTTCCATTTTCTAGATTATTTGCCAGTCTGAACCAGTGTAATATTTTTATCTAAATCGACACTCGTGCATCAGTACGCGCGGGTCAAAAACCTCATATTAATCTAAACACAAGAACTCATCCACCTTGCTTTGCTTTTCTTTATGATAAATCACAACAACCAACTAACTTCTTTCTTGGTTTAGATAACCTAATCACAAATACATATTCTATAGAATCGTTTCTTCCAAAACCGACTCTCACAACACAAAAGACTTTGCAGCCTGTTGGGATTCTGAAGCTTCTACAAGTTAATACTGTTGGCTCAAGATTAATACTGCTAGTGAAGACTTAATGCTGTTAATGAAGATTGAAGAAATAAGTCTAAGTCTTTAGTACTGCTAGCTTTGTAGTTAGTACTGCCAGTACAATGTTAGTACTGCCAGTAATAGTTACTATTGTTAGTTAGTATTAGTACTGCTAGTATATTGTATTAGTACTGCTTATGAGATATGCATGAGATAAATTAGGAATAGATATGCATTATCTCTTAACGCGTTTTGTAAATCCCATTAGGGTTTCCTTAGTCTATAAAAGGAACCCTGGGAATAGTTAGGAGATATAGTTCTACACAGATCAATAGAGATCGATTAGCAATCATAGTTTTTGTAATCTGCACTACGCAGATTCAGTTATATATATAAGTTCTTTTGTGATTTTAATACTGTTATTCTTAGCATTATTAATTATTTTCTGCTTAATCAATAGTGTTAAATCAGTGTTTCATTATTGTTGCTTTAGAATTATCTAAAGGAACAAACCTTTTACAAGCTAAAGGTTAAGATCTATTAAAAAAACGACCCAACAAGTGGTATCAGAGCTTTTATGGAAACTCTGAATAAGAAGAACTCAATTGTAAGATGGCAGAACAAGACATTCCTCCACCCACTATCACAGCAATGAAAATCCCTATCATCAGGAAGGGAGAATATGATATTTGGAGCATGAGAATGCGACAATTATCTGTTACACATACATATCTCTAATGGATGTTATTGTCAATGGGGATCTAGAAGTGTGCTGCACCAACTGGAGAAACATCTGCTCCTCTTGCTCCTAAGACTACCAAACAACTGGCTGCTAAAAGGAACCATGAAAGAGTTAAGAGCATCTTGCTTTTAGCAATACTTGATGAATACCTCCTCAAGTTTCACAATGTTGCAGATGCTAAAATCACTCTAGGAAGCAATCAAATCAAGGTTTGGAGGTAATGAAGAATCTAAGAAATGCAGAAAATGTTCTAAATCTTTGGTTTGAAAACTTGTCTACTGCAACTCAAATGAATGTCTAGGCAAGGCTTATGATAGGTTCCAAAACACTATAAGTTCAATTAGAGGTTCATGGTGCTCCAATATCAAAGGAAGAAATCAACCAGAAGTTCCTAAGAAGTCTTCCTCCTTCATGAAATCAAATTGATCTAATAATGAGAAATAAGCCAGACATTGATGAGATTGATATTGATGACCTTTACCAACAACTCTTAGGGTTACGAGTTGAGATGAAAAGTCTTCAAGTTCCGCTTTACTCTCAAGAACTTGGCATTTCTTCCTCTGAGAACACTAGCAGTACTAATGAAGTTAGTACTGCCAGTGGAGATTTTGGGGTTAGTACTGCTGGAGGAATTAGTCAAGTTTCATCTACCCTATGTGCTCATGATGTAGCGTGCTCTTTCTTTGCACAACCAACAACCAGTCCTCAACTTGAAAATGAGGATTTTTAGCAGATTGATGAAGATGACTTGGAAGAATTGGATCTTAGATGGCAGGTGGCTATGTTGACTGTCAGAGTGAGGAAATTCATTCAGAAGACAGGAAGGAACATGGATTTCAAAGAAAAACGACCTGTTTCACTTGATAAATCAAAAATTGAGTGCTACAACTGTCACAGAAAAGGGCACTTTGCTAGGGATTGCAGATCTGGAAGGAATCAAGGGAAAAGATCTTATGGTGACAATGGCAGGAGCAATGCACCAACAAATGAATCTTCATCACAGGCACTGTTGATCAAGATGGTGCTAGGAGGCTATGACTAGATTAGATGATTTTGAGTAGAACCAGTCAACTATGCTTTAATGGCAATCTCTTCTTCAATCTCATCAAGTTCTTATGACAATGAGGTAGAAAAATGTTCTAAACAATGTCTTGAATCTTTTAAAACTCTTCAAAAGAATTATGATAGTGAAAGAGAAAAACATAGCAGAGCAAGACTAAAAATTCAAGGTTATGAGTTAGCCTTGCTAGAATCTAGGATACTTGTACATGAAAAGAATGAATTGGCTTGGGGTGAAAAATATGAGTTTCAAAACTATGAGCTTAAATGTAGAAAAATAAAAATTAACAACCTTAACCTTGAATTAGAGAAAGTTGTTAAGGAAAGAGATGAGAGCTAAAATTATAAGATAGAATAAATAGGAAGAATCATCCAAGAATCTTGTTGAATTATCAACAGTTCAAATGAGTGCTAGATATAAAACTGGTTTAGGATATGGCACACAATTGAATGAAATGAGTAACAATTCTGAAACTGATAGTGAGATTATTTTGAGTGTTTTTGATGCAAGATCAAGTGATGAAGAGAACCACACAGCAAATGTAGTTTCTCTTAAAGTAGATGGTTTCATGTTGTTCCCCTCCTCATACAGGGAAACTTTTTGAAATGAGTAACAATTCTGAAACTGATAGTAAGATTAGTTTGAGTGTTTTTGATGTCAGATCAAGTGATGAAGAAACAACTAATCTTAATACTAAAACAAGTAAGACTGTAGGTAAAACAAATGAAGCAAATACTCAAAAACCTAAGACAGTCTATGAATCAGTTAACAGAGATAAAGTTATCATTGAGGATTGGAACTCAGATGATGAGGATGATGTGTCTGAAGTGCAAACAGTTAGTCCTGTTAAGACTAATGAGACTTAAACAGTTAAAACTAGAGTTGATAAAACTGGTCAAACTTCTCAGAAACAAGGAATTGTTTTAAGAAAATAAAAGCTTGCTTTGTCTGTAAAAGTACTGACCATTTGATCAAAGATTGTAATTTTCATGACAAACAGAGTCAAGAACCTAAGCTGAAAACTGTGGTCAATACTGGTCCAAGGGTGGACAAACCAGTATGGGATAATACTAAAAGGGTTAATCATCAAAAAATTTCAAAATACCCTCATTTAAGAAAGACTTTTGTCCAATCAGGAGTACTAACAAGAACAGGTTTGATTACTCCTGTTAAGCAAAATGAGAAAAGAGCAGTTCACAAAGTTAGTACTGCTAGGCCAGTTAGTACTGTTAGGCCAGTTAGTACTGCTAGGCCTGTTAGTACTGTTAGACCATTTACTCCAAAAATAGCACAAACTAGTGGTGTTATTAGACCAATTTACCCAAGAATGGACAATGTAAGGCCAAGAGGCTCATATTCACCTATCAAGAGGTCTTACTACACAAAACCAGCTTTTAGACCCAAAGACTTAAAACAAGATGTTAAAACTTTTGGGGTTCAAAATATGACTACTGCTGGGACAAGAGCAGTAGTTAATACTGGTAAGGGTAAGATGGATACTGACCTTAAAAAGTCAAGGTGGGTTTGGAGGCCTAAGGGAAATTACTTGGATCCATGGCTGCTTTTAAAGTACTCGAGACACAGTTTCAGATGTTCATCAAGTCACGCATGTATATGGATGATGAATATGTTGTAATGACACGCAACTACTTTCTACAATACACTCAACTCGAGATTCCAGAATTCCGTGAAACACTGATCCAACACATGGAATCTGTTAAGAAGTCGGTTGATGAAAGAGCAAATAAACAAGAGTATAACAGCTAGGTGAATGAAAGACAAATGCAGACAACAGAGGATAAGGTTGATACGGGAAAAGCAGTGGATGCTAGTTTGGTTAACACAGAAAGCATTGGGACAGAATCAAATGAGCAGGATACAAGCAGCAGATCAGGGAATGATGCACATGCTGATGATGCAGATATTAGACCCATATATAATGAAGAGCTAATGGCTGAGGTACATACAACTGTTGAAATCAATATCTTTGCTACTGGACAACAGCATACTGAGCAACCTGAATTCAATAAGGAAGGAGAGGTTGACCAGAATGCTGAACAATGTCATGACACATGTCCTTTGCCCGCTACATTAACTGATAACCAGACAACTGAACTCTCAAATCAATCTCTTGAATCTGAAAATATTCGTCTCAAAAAGACTATTGCCCAATTTCAAAAAGATTTTTTAAGAATGGAAGCACATTGTGTTAATCTTGAACTCAAATATCAAAATCAAGCTTTAAAAGAAAGGCAACATGGTCAATTTCTGAAAGTAAAAAAGTAATGAAGCCAAGGTTAAACATGACACAGATGTAATTGAAACAATAAACATCGAATTGGAACATAAAGTGGCTAAGTTACTTAAGGAAAATGAGACTTTGAAAAGGCATTACAAAGAAATGTTTGATTCTATCAAGACAACGAGAGCTAAGAACATAGAACACACAACTTCTTTGATTGTAAATAATGATAAATTCAAAGCTCAACTTTAGGAAAAAAGGTTTGCAATTGCAGCATTAAAAAATGAGTTAAGGAAATTAACAGGAAATAGTATGAATACTAAGTTTGCAAAATCGTTAATCTTAGGGAAACCGGCTTTACAACCACGTAGAAACCAATCAGTTATTAGACAACCGACTGCGTTTAAGTCTAAACGACCTAGATTTTCAAAGCAACGGTTTGCCTCCCAAGTTAATGTCAATAATGATTTGTCAAAACCAGTCACTACATATTATTTGCTAAGGAAAGAGAATCTGCTGTTGCAAAACCTCATCACATGATTGCACCTAGCTCATCTAGGTATAGCTTAAATGACATGGTTCATAATCACTACCTAGACGAAGCTAAGAAAAAGACACAAGAAAGCAGTAGGAATTCAGAACCTAGTGTGATGCCTTCTGCTAGATCACAAAGCACGGCAAATGGTAGCAAACCAAAACCTAGGATCAATAACCAAAAGTCTAGGAATTGGCCTGCATCTAAGAGTAGTTGCATCACGACAAAGATTGTGCCCATAGCAGAACACTCTAGGAATTTTAGAAGTTTTTCTAACTCCAAACATTTTGTTTGCTCAACATGTCAGAAATGTGTCTTTAATGCCAATCATGATTCTTGTGTAACAAAATTCCTGAATGAAGCCAACTCACGTTCTAAGGTTTAATCCAATAAGACAACAAAAATATTCATACCCGTAGAGCAAACAAGTTTTGAAAAGAAATCAGAAAGACAGATCCCAAAAAGACATAGGTCTTCAATCAAAAAGACTTCCGTTGTGCATGAGAAAACAATGACTCCTAGATCTTGTCTTAGGTGGAAACCGACGGGTAAAATTTTCAAGACAGTTGGTCTTAGGTGGGTTCCTACTGGAAAGATATTCACATCTAGCACAACCAAGGTTGACAGTGAACCCCAAAATGGTTCAAATGAGGATATCACTAACCCATATGAATGCGAACAAACTCTTGATGTCAGTGCAGGTACTCTTAACTTAAGTGCAGGTACATCTTTCAATCCTAAAATGGAAGGACTTAGAGTTTGGTTGCTGAAAAGACTGATATCTCAGAAACCAGGGCTTCAAGGAATTTTGATCTGATGAACACGTTATGACTTCTGATCATAACAGTTCAGAACTCGGAATTCACGACCACAGCAATGAACAGTCAAGTTCAAAGCTGGTTCCAAAAGTTGTTCCTCCAGCAGACAAGACAGCTACATCACGACAAGAGTTGGAATTACTATTTCACCATCACATAACAATGCTGAGGTCAACATGTAAATATTTTTTATAAAACCAAATACAAAAATATAAAATTTCAAAAAGAAAAATACAAAAATATAAAATTTCAAAAAGAAAATACAAAATCAAAAAATCAGAAAATGTTTCAAAAAATATTCTTCTCGACATGTCTCTTGGAATCGATAACATTTACGTACCTAGAAATGTTGATTAATATCGACACGGGCGTGTAAATGAAGTTCGAACAAGAGTTTCAAATGCTTTCAAAACATGTCATTTCTAATTTTCTTAATGACTTGTAATCACTCTCAGATTGCAACTCGGACCCGAACGACAAAGGAGAGTGTACGCATAAGTGCGCTTATCCTTAGCGTTAGAAGAGAAGTCTTCTAACATTTGGTTTTTCAAAAAGTTGAACACAATTTTTCAAGAATTTATTCATGACGATTCAAAATCTTTCAAAATTGTGTGTTCAACACTCCATCCCTCATATTGTTTTACAAGACAATTATTCTACATTTGGTGTCATTTTTTAAATGAGTCAATGTTTGAGGGGGAGTTTTTCTGAAAAACAATGTTTTAATGATTGTTGGATACATCATAACATGACAATTCTTATGTATTCAACACATTATAAAAGGTCTTAATAACATCTAAGGAATAATAATGACTATTAAATAGATTGATTGTTATAAGATGATTAGGTGGTTGAGCATAATTTTTCAAGAATTCTTCGATGACAATTAATAATCTTTCAAAATTGTGTGCTCAACAATGCTAACCCTTAATTTTATATTCATTTTACAACTTGGTATCATTGTTTTTGGTGTCAAACATATGTAAAATCGAGGGGGAGCAAGTTAATGTTCCATATAATTCATGCAAAGTATAAAAGTTTTCTCCCTATGGTATTTCAAGACAAATTTTAATCACAAAGTATTTCAAAAACTAAGTGAATTAGTATTTAAAATAAGGGGAGAAATGTATTTAAAATGTGATCTTGAAAATAATAAGTGATCTTATCGACTCAAAGTGCTTGATACTCTTCGAAAAAGGTTTTATGGTTACGATCTCATACCCTACAACATCTTATTTCACGACGATTCTGAAGTCATAAGGTGGTAAGGTTAGGTATTTGTCCTATGATCCAACCAGAACCGGAGGGATCTACCCAAGGACACTCCATAGTTAGAAATAGCAGTCCTTAGGTATGATTGGAGATGAATGTGTATAAGGGAAGAATGCCGACTAAGATTGAGCTAACACTGGAACAATCACAACAAGGTGTTAGTAATGACGTCTTGGTAAGCATTGAAGGGGTTGAAGAATTAAAAAGAAATGTATGGATAAAGGGTCTAAAGAAAGAAGCCCTCCACACAACTTAGGCAGAAACCGGGTCAATACATATGCTGTCAGAATCACAATGTTGATTGCTGACATTGAAGACGACATCATGGACCCAGTGATGCAATGCACAACCCTTCCCAGCCATTCGGGTTTCTCTCAAAAGAAACTTGTCTCATTTGTCACGGAGATACACACGACTTCTATTGACTTTCTCAATATTGAATAGGTGGCAATTGCTCTAGCCTTCGATTACTAAAAAACCAAAACGCACTAATCGAGTCTAGAGCAAAAGAGATCATCAAATAAATCTAATTGGACACATTCCATGACAAAACACTTGTTTGAACATCATTAAGTTCATAAGCTGTTAAACAAGAGTCTACGCTTATCCTTGTGATTCTGCAGAACATTCAGAGTGGATACTCTTTAGTATTCAAAATCGAAAAAATGGAAATCCTGTCTTGTGTCATCATTCAAAAACAGCACTGCACGGTAGGTGATTGCGAGATTCTATATGAATTAGCTTGGTGTCAACGGATATGATAAAGGTACAGTCAATGATTGATGACATAATCAGAAAGATAGTAACTATCTGATTCACTCTTACCGTGTTTTCTGCTTTGAGACATTCCGGTAATGAGAACGAGCAAGCATGGTAAATCTAATACATTTATGTTAGAAGACCCTACGCTTTGAGCTGGAAACCCTGTAAAGGAGATTCTTTGATTCTACCTGATCACTAGTACTACTCTATTTTACTGTAAAATAGCCTACGAAACCAGAGGAGTGAGAGTTCTTACCAATTCCGGACGAATGCAAAGCCTATTCGTCCACACGCTTTTTTGCTAACTGTTTTTTTTTCAGTATACATAAGATGGAGACAGTGATGCTCATTCAGCTGGAGTCGGATTCATTTCAACATGCTCATGACTCAAGACTACAAAGAACATACTATAAGCATCAAGATTTAAGAATATGAAGCTCAAGAATTAAAGGACAAATACTTCCGCACAACTCTGTTATAATGATCTTACTTCAAAGATATCAAGGTCTATCAAGGTGTGATTCTAAGCAAAGCTTTAAAGAGATGATGCAAAGTATGAGTTGTTGGTAAGACACAAGATCGCAGATGGCAAAGACACTCAAGCGGAAGGATATAGATTTAAATTTCTTGGAACAAAAGGACAAAGTCGAAAGACAATGAACAAAGGCTCAAGATCTAATACACAAAGAATGAAGGACAAGCCTACACAACATTAAAGACCAAGACATAGACTCAAGAATAAACGACAGCAATCTCAATAAGTCCATAGGAAGTAAGATTCAAGAGAACCTCGCTTCGGGGGAGATGTTTGCCTCAATATATTAAGTAAATCAAGGAAAACTCGGTCTTTATTTTTAGTGTTGTATTTGGCTACATAAAGGGTGTCGGGGTCTGCGTGATTTCCTAATATTGTTTTACGTTGCGGGCTAAAGACTACAAACCGAGCCGAACAAACAACACTATACTAGGCGTAACCCTAGGTTAGTAAGAAACTATAAATACCCCTATCCACTCTTGGAGAGGGTGTTGGTTGGTCTCATTTTGTAATTTTTCACAAGGTAATCAACCATCTCATTTTTCCTCTCTACTTTCTCTTTCTAGTTTCTCTCTCTAAAATTCTTTCATTCTTCTATCTCTTTTCTTATGGTTTCTTATCATTGATTCATACCTATTTGTATGGAAGTGAAATGATCTTATAAAGGGTACCGACATAAGTAATTTCGTAATTTGAAGTAACGTTTGTCTAGAATGTAAATCGTGAAGGTGTGAATTAAAAGTTATCAGAAAATGGACGTTTCCGTAAAATTTGAGTTAAGTGCGTATCGGTCAAAAAAATGAAATTTGTGAGCAAAGTCTAAAGTGATAAGATGTAATTTCGAAGTCTAGAAACTTTTAAACTTGTGAGAAAGGTTTCGGTTTGATTTGAAGTAACCTTGTATTTTTGTCCTGACACGTCCGTTAATGTCCAAAATGAATTTTGGAGAGTTTAAGTTGGAAATATGTCGTTTTAATAACCTAGGTTATCGGAAAAATGTTTTTAAGATCAATAAATATACTACAGAACTTTGAGAAGTATTTTAAAGTCAAAGTTTTTAAGTTTTAATTTAACCCGACATGAAAAGAAGCAATCCCGAGCATCCTAGGATGATTTGGCCGGTTGTGGACAAGAAGAGGGAACACCAAGGTAATTTTTTAGCTAGTAAGGTCCTTGCATGGTACACAATATTTTGTTTTAACCTCAAAACATGCATTACATTACACTATTTCAAAATCAATCAACAAAAATATCTTCTCTCTTTCTCTCCCATATTCGTACGCAAACCAAAAGGCCAATGATATGTTATTAAAGATTTAAATTTATATTACTAGTTTTATCACAATATTTCCAACTATAAAACGTGTAAAGTATAAACCCCACGTTTTTATAGTATAGGTGTAGGGTAAGACCAGGTAGTTTCCACAGATTGGTAATTTCTATAAAGTGTTGTTTATATTAACGAAGGTAATCAATTTTTAGACTATATCAATCTAATGGATTTCAAGGTACTTCAAGATATAAAATGATGTTGTTTGGGGGTATGAGAATTAAAGTATATTCGATTAAAGAAACGAGTAGTTTACTAAAACGATTGTCTATTTATTATAATCAAAAATCCTTTCGGCCTTTACTTTTGATTACAAAAATGCTTTAAGTTTGATTCAAGTTTGAGAAAATAAGAATATAGACTTTCTTAACCCAAAGTTTATTTGTTAAGAATGAGGTTAAGCCGTTTAAACCTTTTACCCTTGGTTAATGATCATTTTCATTGCCAAGCCTCACAAGGCTAGCATCTATTTGTCATAGACAAACAACTTGGAAATCAAGCATTTAGCCGGAGTCTTTCGACCTATATCCAGACTAGAATGATGATCAAATGAAGATTAATAAGTCTAAGTGTAAAAACATAAAGTTCATATAGATAGTTTCTAAAATTCACTAGTTTATCTAAGTTTAATCCATAATTCCCTCATGATCCCCAAACAAACATGTTAAACTACTCCATATTCATCAATTCAAAACACATAACAAGCATGATCAATTCAGAATTCATAATATAAAAGTAGGGAAACGTGTTTATACCAAACTCAATAGCAAAATATATTGATTCTCAAGAGTTTCTTTTGAACAATATCTCTAACAACCCAGAAATTTAATTATAACCACTATAACAACTTCTTAACACAACCTTCTGAGATCAAACCACAACTTCCTTTACTAAAACCTGGAATGTGATGAAGAATAAGGTTTATTCTTCCACAATTCCCTAAGAACAACTTCTTAACTATTTAGAAGTTATTATAGATGTAGGTGGATGAGAATAATTGATTCAAGGGATGATTTGAGGAAGCATTTGTCATTTATTTATAGGTGAAATGGGCTATTCAGTTGGAGAAAATAGGGGGTGAAGGTTGCACCAATCATTGCAATCATTTATGATTTTGGTAGTACTACAGGAGGAAGCGGGGTCGCACAAGGAAAATTATGCGCGCACTTGGTTTGAGTTAAAATGGCATTTACTTCGTTGTGAAGTACGTCGCACTAAAAGAATTATGCGTCGCACTTTGGCTTTGTTCATTAATTCTCCCTTGGATTATCTTCTAGAATTTCTTCTATAACGTCTTTTTGTCTAATTTTAACGGGATTTTTCGTTGTGTTAGTCATTTTCTTCACTTTTGGTCCTGAAATGAATATTACACAACAAGCAAGCAAACTTTGCAATATTTCATGCGTTAACATATATATTTAATGTATTTTTGAAGGATATTTTATGTATATTTAGAGCGTTATCAAATCCCCCCATACTTAGCTTATTGCTTGCCCTCAAGCAATCAAAGCGAAAGTATTTCGTTTTAACAAAACAAATTAATGAACACTTGTTTAGATATCGCTCCGGACAATATAGCATTCTACGAAATTTTTAGATAAATTTCTTTCTCACACTCGCTTAATTTAGTAAAATGGATAGTAAACGGAAGTCACTCATACGCGCAGTAATGAAATGTTTAAATTACCATAGGCTTGTACAAGAAACTAAACTTCACCGGCATGGCATAAGCACCAAACATAAACATCAAAAGTGGTAATTTATTTAGTGATATTATTTATTATTTATTGAAAAAAGTTTGTAATAAAATCATAATCCACCTTATCCGTAATACATCCAACTATTCTTTCACATCATTCTTTTTTTCTCTTTTTTTTCTTTTTTTCAAACTTTGGCTTTCTTTCTTGCCTTATTTCACTTTAACTTGGGGAAAACTTGTTTTCCCCTCATACTTAGGATAAGCACACTACTTCAAATGAACTTTAGAAGTTTGCAATATTCGCACTTCATTTAAACAGTAACACCAATATTTACGTTCCTCAATTCGTACGGATAAAATTTCAGATAATTTTATTAGAAATCTTTTTGAACAAAATTATTGTTTACTTATATTTATATTTTTATCACCTCTTAATCAGTAAAATATTTATAACACGCAAACGTGTTCCTACTGCGGTCTCATAAAGATTTCAAGCACAAGTTCTAGAATTAACAAATCACCGGCACACTCATATAATTTTAAATCGATAACAATGCTCCAGAAAAGGCGACAAAACACATATACACATCCGTAACGACGGATGAGATATCTGCAATTGCTCACTCCTTAACTCGAGAAAGCTAAAGATAAAAATTATCTTAGGTATCAAAAATAGATACCCGAATTCTTAAAATCTAATCCTCACAATTTTTTTCTGGGTGGAATAAATATACTAGTAATGTTATCAATCCGGAGTCAGACTGCTTATATGTGATCAATAAAATGTTATTTTCAAAATATTTTCTGGGTGGTATAAATATACTAGTAATGTTATCAATCCAGAGTCAGATTGCTTATATGTGATCAATAAAATATTATTTTCAAAAGATTTTCTTTTAACTTTTTTTAACTTAAACTTTAACTTTTCTAGTTTATCTCCCTCCCATACTTAATATGAGCATTGTTTTCAATGTGAAAATATTATAGAGAAAAATAAAATGGGAAAGTAAAATAATACTCTTCAATTGTGATTGATATTCTAAATCTTTGGTTCACGTCATTTCGCTTTGTGTCTTCCTTTTTCTTTTGCTTTCCTGTTACAAATATAAACATTGCGCAAACAAATAATAATAATAATCCTAATTAATTATTAATAGAAAGTACGATAATATTGTTTTAATGCCAACAGAGGCATTTTACACACCATAATAATAATAATAATAATTGTTTTAGAGAAATTGTTTTCAGAACATAAGTGACCCAAAACATGCGGTCACATAACCAACTCGTGTCGTCTCGACACTACTCATCATCATCCTGCTGCTGCTGATACTGTGGTGGCGGAGGTGGGTACTGCTGATAATACTGGTCATACTGCGGCTGAGCATAACCAGGTGGGTTGTAGGCTCCCTGCAGTGGAACACTATAAACCCCAGCCATATGCTCAAACACTCCCTGGTACCTGTCCTAGTGATATGACTGCCTATACTCCATCCGCTCTATCGCCTCTTGGCGTATCTCCATCCTACCCATCCTATCATACAAATCCTGCATAGATTCTCTCGGAGGTCTAGGGATACCAACTCTAGGCACACCTGATTATGGATCTTCAGGAATAAGTTTATCATCAGAATCGATCAAATCTCTAAGTGTAGTTGTATCCAAATCCCAACTAGAAATTGGAGCACTCAGACTCCTTACCACATCCTCAGTCAACACCCTTTATTTCCAATCAAGCTTTGAAATAAACTATCCACAACAAATTTAACTCTCTTTTTGAGTCCCAGCTCCTTTTCTCTTCATCCATTTTGCAATCACCCAGGCTACATTCGCATATCCATTTTTATGTCTAGCATCATACATACTTAGAAGTCATAAATCATTCTTCTGCACCTTGTCATACCCAGTCGTCCTCTGACACAAACCATAAGTGATCATTTTGTGGATCACCCTCAAAATTGGGTTCCTGATAATAGAAGTATGACTCCTAGAAAAACTAAGGTTTTCCTCTCGACTAATGCTCAACCAATAATTTATAGCATTAAAATTATCATCACTACGTAAACCTCCTTCAAAGTAAAAATTGAAACCATCCTCCTCTAGCTTAACTGCTTGATATAATCCCAATCTACTAGCAAACTCTAATAAAGTCAAACTGTGGGCTCGTCCTCCGAGTCTAAACTTGATGATCTTCTTTGACTGAAACTCATCATCAGCACATACTTCATCAAACTCAAAAGTAGAATAAAACTCATGGCAAAGTTTGGCATAAATTGGCTCATTGATATTAAAAGCTCTAATCCAAGCCATCGAAGTAAATATCTCTTCCTCTGATTTGGCTTCTCGTACCCTAATTATTAACATATCATCAATTTCCCCATCGTAACCCATTCGGTTCAACACATCCCACTTTACGATATACGGTGAGTAAATGTGTCTAGGAAGTAATTGGGCCAATCTGGTATTGTACCTAGACTTAGCATCTCGGGTACATCCTTCCCATAGTAAAAACTCATGGTGAACTTGTGGAAGCAATAACTCTTCCATGGTTTCATTTCTTGAGCATTCGGATCGTGATGATCCGGCTTATCAGTCGTGTGTTCCTGAAGTCTACACATAAAAAACAATCAACAATAAAGTTATGGTTATGTTAGAAATGATTTGGCATGATTGGAGAGTGTTTTGATGGTTTTAGAAACATTCTGTTACTTTCTGAGATAGAAAGTGCGGCGTACTTTCTAGAGAACATGGGCAAAGTGCGGCGGTTTTGGGACAAAACCAGCGTACTTTCTGGGCTGGAAAAGACTAATTTCAAATTTTCATCATTTATTTTAATTATAAATTCATAATATGAATAATAGTTATCAGATATAATCAAATATTAAGCATGCATGTGTAAAATAGCTTCTAAATATCATAATTTTAAGGTTTAATTGTTCATATAAAATAGGGATTAAGGTTTTCCTAATCTTAATTATTATAAATCCTAATGTATAATAATTTAAAGAAATTAATGATAATCAAGTCTAAAGAATGAAATTAACATACCCTAGGCATGATTACAAGGTTGATGGATTGATTTTTTATATTTCTTCTTTGTTTTTGATAGAAACCCGGCGGTTTTGTGTTTGAGTGTGTGTGAGAAAATCTTTATAAATGGTTGAAATCGTGTTTGGGAATTTTTATCAAGGAAATTTGCATAAAAGTGCGGCGTACTTTATATATATATATATATATTTTATTACACAATCTTATATTATACACATAATTAAAACATGAACTCAATCCATCACATTAGCTTAATATATATCATATATTGGATTAACATCCTTACATCAAATGTAATCCCTTATGGATTTATACATATGATTTTTTTATAAAAACATAACATTAAACATAGAGAGGGAGTATATAGCTACTCCTTTATTTCAAGCTGGTATAATATTTTATTCCATAAACCAGTAGGGTGACATGATATCACTCAACTTGTGGTACTTTGATAATTTTTGGTCCGTTTTCTTTGTTGTGAACCCTTGTAAATAGATGTTCCCATACGGATCAGTTAGTCTTATTTCCGTACGCCACTGTCATGTCGCTTCTTCTTCTTTCGTATATGAGCCTTTATAATCAGGCTTCCAGTTGACTTGCTTAAGTGGTACGGGTAATGAACCAAGGAAGCTAACTACTTTCTTCTAAACATTAATTTTTCTGAATGGGTTTGCTACTGCTTGTATAACTGATGATTGATCCTCTGGATTAACACAATTTAGATACGGAGGAAGTCTTGGGCCATATATTGGTGCCCCAAACTTATTTCTCTTCATCATCAGTATCACTTTCAGCTGTTCTCAGAACGTTAAATCTCGCAGCTCAGAAGGTTTGATGACAGACTTCATCAAAGGTTGAGAAAATTCTTTCTGAGGTGTTAAGTAGACTATCCATCGTACGTAGGAATCCCCGACCAACCACAATTGGTGCGTCACGGTCGATTGGTATATCCAGGATGATGAACTTTGCGATTATTGTAGTCACTCCTACTTGACAAAGAACATTAGATAGCTTTCCCATTGCTTCCGCCTGAGTATGATCTATCATTGTTATTCCCCTATCCGCCTTCTTTATATCTTCCCTTCCTATTATTTCAAAGATTCGATAATGCATGGTGTTAATGTCCGATCCAGTATCTGCTAGTGCATTTTTGTTAACTTTCCCTTTGAGTCTTATAGGGAATATAAATGCACCAGGATCTTCTTTTTCCTTTAAAGCTTCACCTTTAATTCTTTTCACTGCGTCTTCATCTTCTTTCACAGTCTTTCCATCCAATTCCACCTTATCTTTCCAGATTTCATCTAGTATCATCTTATATTTGTCATTGTAGGCCATAGTTTCGATCACAGGCCTTTCTTCTTCCAACAAAGCATATCTTTGGCTAATCCTGATTGCCAATTCCTCTTTTGCCACTTCTTCTTGGGTCAAATGTCTTCCAGCTGACGTGGATGGTCCAACATCTTGATAGGATAAATTAAAGTTCTCCATTGATCTTTTCTTGTTACGGTTGCTCTTCCCCATCTTGCATATAAATGGAGAAAGTTCTTCTCTGGATTTTAGCACATCATCAAAATTGAAATTGAGTAATTGATCCCAATCGTCTGAGCTCTTTCCTGTTTTCTTGGAATCATCCTCAAATGGATCCAGTTTGGGATAAATGGTGATCACCCCATTACCGAAATCAACAATCCTACAAGATAGTCTTAGGAAAGATCTTCCCAAAATGACTCCGGGTATAAAATCATCTTCTTCAGGGTTTATGATAAACTTTACAAAGTATAGCTCTCCTTTTAAAGCAACAATAAGCTCTTTTTTAACCAACCTTTTTTTCCTTTCTTTACCTCATAGTCCAAACACAACTTAACTGTGAACTCATTTGATATCAGGTTCTCATCAAATGCTAAGTTAATTTCACCATCAAACGCCTCCAAACCATTCACGAAACATTGAGCAATGTACCGCTCACTAATCTCATATGTTTCCATTATGTAGAAACTTAGTCTGTTAATGACTTCATTTCCTTTGCTAACAGTTGTGTCTTGATACTTCGGAGAATTTCAATCTCCTGACCCTTCAGCTTTGTCATTCGAGGTTACGATCACATCATCTCCTAAACAAATCCTTCCGAGACTCGAATTTGGGTCCATAATTCTTATAGAATGAAACATCATTAAAACAACTATTAGTGGGTTAGTTAAAATAAATAACAATAGCTTTTTACACTTACATATTATCAATAAACAAATAGAATTTTTTTAATGTAAGCGATTTTCGTTCAAAAAGGAAGAAACAACCAATCTGTTTGGTTTTAGGCAGGAAAGTGCAGCGCACTTCATAAGAAGTGCGGAGTACTTCCTGAATTTTAAGTCTTTTAAAATTTTTAATTTTTGTATTTTTATTTTTCTTATTATGCTTAATATTAAAGTCAAGCAGGCAACACTTGGAAAATTAGAAATACACATAGGCATTTATAAATTTAAACAAGCAATGCATCAAACATTTCTTTTTGGTTTTTTTAATTTTAATGTATGAATTATTATAATACAAGTTGTTGACAATTATGAACACAAGGAATAAACTTCACATTTTCAAAATGGTCAAATTACAATTATAGGTTTTGGGGTTTGGTGTTTTTAGGGTTTTTTTTCTTTAAACTGATTTTGTTTTTGTAAAAGGGGCAAGAAGTGCGGCGTACTTGGTAAAAGTACGACGTACTTTCTGAAGAAATCTTGTTCAGTTTGCCAAAAAACTGTACGGCGAGTTTGAAAATTTTGGTTTGTAAAATTATAACGACTAATTCAAGAATAAAATCAATCTCCGGCAGAGGCGCCAAAAACTTTGATGTGTTTCAAAAGCTTTAAACTTATAAGACTGAAAATACCGGATAATTATATGGAAACACACGGGTAAAAGTATAACCCACATATGTAGTAGTATAATTTTTAGGCAAGACCAGGTCGTTCCAC
>BQNB010062444.1:0-25318 GCA_026074375.1 Tanacetum coccineum | reverse complement strand
CCCACCCTTTAAATATGAGCCACTATCCTACAACACAATCAATTGTGCAGACAACTATTTACACAGTATGAAGATATAAAACATTGAATTGTTAATGAACACACCTTAAAAATGTATTTGGTGGGAGCATCTCAACTTATCTGTTAATGAACACACCTTAAAATGTATAACCATAACATATCGTCATGTCAATGAACACACCTTAAAAATGTAGATAAATGCCAATGGTGTTGACATACACATTTTTATTCAAGACATAAGTCTTCACATAAACCATTTATTACAATGCATTCAATACAAATGCCTATGGTGCAAACATGAACACACCCTAAAAACGTAGATAAACACACATACACTTAATGTGTAAACACGCATACACTTAATGTTTTGACACACCTTAAAAACGTAGATAAACACACATATACTTAATGTGTTGACATACATATTTGTATTCAAAGGGCACATTCCCCTTCAACTTTTCAATGAAAAGCATCTTCTCATCAACCCTCTCCTCTACCTCCTTTTTTAGGGCCTGCAATCTTTGAACCATCTCCTCGTCTCTCTGTACTAGCTCTTGCAAGTACTCAATTGACATGTCCTTGTTCATAACCCAACCAGGAGAAGCTTCAAGTTCTTGAGTAAACAATTGATATTCTTCTATGGCAGCACGTAACTTCACACTCACATTATTGATCATGCGTGTCAGCCTAAGGTCAGCTTCCTTGGCCCTCCAGAAATACAAACTCAAAACATCTGACCAAGTAGTTGACTGGGCCGAAGCTTGCAACTCCATAATCCTTCTCAAGTTCCACATTGTTTGTTGTATTTTGGTTCTATGCATAATGAATACAACTCACAACCCTTATATACACAACATTCCACTAAGAATACAAGTTGCTATACACCCCCACTTTAAAAGCCACTTAACCCCTTTAAAATAGCAACACCTACAACACAATCAATTGTGCAGACAACTATTTACACAGTATGAAGATATAAAAATATTCAATTGTGTAACATGTCTTGTATCCCACAACACAATCAATTGTGCAGACAACTATTTACACAGTATGAAGATATAAAAATATTCAATTGTGTAACATGTCTTGTATCCCACAACACAATCAATTGTGCAGACAACTATTTAGAATGCATACGAGTACTTGAATACTTGAATAGACCATGGATTTTGGTTTAGAATGCTACAAGATTATTTAGAATGCTACAAGAGTACTTGAATACTTGAATATACCATGAATCTAATGTGTACAACGATACCATATCGACTCATCCGTTGAACGTCTAATGTATAACCATACCATATCGACTCATCCGTTGAACGTCTAATAACCATAACATATCAACTCATCCGTTGAACCTCTAATGTATAACCATACCATATCGACTCATCCGTTGAACCTCTAATGTATAACCATAACATATTGACTCATCCGTTGAACCTCTAATGTATAACCATACCATATCGACTCATCCGTTAAACCTCTAATGTATAACCAAACCATATCGACTTATCCGTTGAACGTCGAATGTATAACCATACCATATCGACTCATCCGTTGAACCTCTAATGTATAACCATACCATATTGACTCATCCGTTGAACCTCTAATGTATAACCATACCATATTGACTCATCCGTTGAACCTCTAATGTATAACCATAACATATCGACTCATCCGTTGAACCTCTAATGTATAACCATAATATATCGACTCATCCGTTGAACCTCTAATGTATAACCATAACATATTGACTCATCCGTTAAACGTCTAATGTATAACCATAAAAATAATTTTAAACAATTACTATATATTTTATAAAAAAAGTTATATAAATAATAATAAAAACTTATAAGTATTTTTATAAATTATTATTTATAAAATATATAATTATAAAACATATTTTATAAAATATATAATTATAAAACATATTTTACAAAAAATAATTATTAAAAAACAAGTAAGATTTTTTATAAATAAAAAGTTATATAAATTATTATTTAATTAAAAAGTTATATAAATAATAATAAAAAACAAGTAAGTTTTTTTATTTTGATGATTCCCCGGCGACATGTCGCCAGGGATAAATGATTATAAAAGCCCTCCAAAAATTTCATTAACGCGCCATTTTACGCTAAACGTCAAACTGGCAGTTTCCCCGGCGACATGTCGCTAGGGATTATTGATATTATTTTTCTATTGTCAAGATAATTAGTACTAAACGATAAACTGGTAGTTTCCCCGGCGACAAGTCACCGGGGATTGTCGCCCGGGATAACTTTTATCATAAAGCAGATCTGGTATTCATCTTCATTACCAAAATCGAAAAAAAAACTTTAAACCTCTTTGGCGATTTTTGCAGCCCCGCTCCACCACAAATTATTCGAGCACCTCCATCACCACCACCACCTCCACCACTACCACATAACCCACCATCACCGGCTGTCACACACGAGCACCTCCTCCTCCTCTAAACCATAATTCTTTCCCTAACCCTCTAAATGATAATCCTTTTTGTTTTTTTTCTAACCCTCTAAAGAGTTGCAGCCGAGACCAAGTGATACACGGGTTAAAGGGTTTGATTTTAGTTTTTTTTTCTTTTTAATTATGTTAATAAGTTGCGGTTTGAATTTAGATTATGTTTCTAATTATGTTAAAGAGGTATAGTTATGTTAATAAGCTGTGATTGATGGTGTTAATTTTTTTTGCAGCCGTCGTAGCACCCGTAGCACCCGTAGCAGCCGAGACACAGTCGAAGGTACATATTTTCTTTTTTTTCCTTTTGGTATCCCTGGCGACATGTCGTCGGGGAACATGTATAGTTATTAAACTAACTTATGGTGTTTATAAGCAAATCGAAAGAACCCTTGACACTGTAAAATGCACATTCAAACACTCCTTATGCTGTCAAAATTATGAGAATAAGTTGCATAAGCTGTCTAAGAACAGAACAACTTATGCTGATCTGTTTAACAGCTTATCAGCAAAAGTTTTTCTTAAACAACTTATTTGATATATTTATGTTTTTGTATTTGATATAAATGGATATGCTTTAGGAATGTTTTAGGATTTTAGTGATTAATTTCGGAAAATCCCCGTCTGAATTTAATCATCCTATAGAAAACCCGTTCGAAATTAATATATTAGAAATTAATTTCGGAAAGTCCCCAGTTTGGGACTGCTTTTTGAATATTTTGTCTCATTTAGGATATGAATGCGTATAACCGATTTACTATTTGAGATGATTTCGACAGTGTTTCTCCTTTACTCCTACGAATATGTCTTTAAACACATATTTAGGGAGTTGAGAGGAAATGCTGCCAAAATTTTCTCAAATAGTAAATCGGTTATACGCATTCATATATGAGACGAATCATTCAAAGAGTGGTTTATGATTGCCTTCCATAGTTGTACTAGGTGAATAAAACATCTCGTATTCCTCGTTTGAATGTGTTTAATTAAGTTGCATATAATAACTAAATGTATCGATAAAACGCAGTTATGGTAATCGATGATAAGAGTTGGACACTTTTAAAGCGTCATGAACGAGCATTTTATATCGGTCTTGAAAAATTCGTCGATCATTGAAAGCCGTTAGTGAATAGTGCCAAGAAAATAAGATGTCCATACAAGTCTTGTCGAACAATATTGTGGGTATCCATCAAACACCTTTCAGACCACATTACGAGACATGAGTTTGACCTAGGTTATAATACATGGGTTCACCACGATGAACCGGCTCTTCCTCCGCCACCACCAGTAATAGATAACACAAGACAATCTCAGATGAATGACATGACAGCGTTACTTAATGATCTTAGCTATATTCCTCTGAATAATGAACACAATGAGCCAACTTAAGGAGATATTAGTGAGATAAGTAACGAACCGACTCAACCTACACGTAACGAGTTTGAAGAGTTATATGCTAGTGCCAATGAGGAGCTGTACCCCGGTTGTGACTATGTGACTCGATTAGACTTTATGGCAAAGTTTACCTATTTTAAGGTTAAAGGTAAATTGACTGATTCTATATTCAATGAAATGTTAGAGTTTTTTCAAAATGTATTTCCCATCAGTAAAGGATACAAGCTCCCGCCGTCATACTATGCAATAAAGAAGACATTTAAAACGATCGGGTTAGGGTACGAGTCGATACATGCTTGTGAACACGATTGCTGCTTATTTTGGGGAGACGATAACAAAGATTTGGATTTCTATTTGGTGTGTATTACGAGTAAATGGAAAGACAGTAACACACCGAGGAAGAAAGTTCCTAAGAAGGTGTTGCGTTACTTTACAATCATTCCTAGACTACAACGTTTGTACAAGTCTAGTCACACTGCAAAGAAAATGATTTGGCATGCTACTAGAAAGTGTACGGAGCCCGGTAAGATGCAACACCTGGTTGATGGTAGAGCATGGAAGAACTTTGACACCAAGTATCCGGATTTTGCAAAAGAACCAAGAAATGTTCGACTAGGGTTGGCTGCTGATGGTTTCAATCCGTTCGACAACCATAGTCAGGCTTACAACATGTGGTCGGTGATATTGACAACATACAATATGCCTCCATGGTTACGTATGAAAGAGAGTTCTTTTATGCTGACGTTGTTAATTCCTAGCCCTAAATCCCCGGGCAAGGACATTGATGTTTACTTGAGGCCTTTAATTGAGGACCTAAAGGTTTTATGGGACCGAAAAAGTGTCGAGACTATAGACGTTGCTTCCGGCCAGAAGTTCAATATGAGAGTGATGGTTTTATAGACCATCAATGATTTTCCTGCTCGAAGTAGTTTGTCTGGGTGGAGTGGGCAAGGTTATAAGGCATGCCCTACATGTAATGAAGATACTCCATCTGTTCGTGTGTTAAGCAAAACAGCTTATGTTGGCCACAGAAGATTCTTAAAGAAGCCCATAAATGGAGGAGTTTACGTGAATTCAATGGCCAAACCGATAACAGAGATCCTTATAAAGAATTTGGCCAGGATGAAATCCTGGCTCAGCTTGATAGATTGCCAATGCGTCTGACGGGTAAACATCCGAGTTATGGGGTTGTGAAGATAAAACGCAATGTTCTTATCGAGCTTAACTGGACTAAACGGTCTATTTTTTACGAGCTTGAGTATTGGTCTTTTCTTACACTAAGACATAATTTAGACATCATGCATATCGAAAAAAATGTGTTGGAGGCCATCTTGAACACTTTGTTAATGAATGACAAATCTAAAGACACCGCCAAGGCAAGACAAGACTTGCAAAGGTTGGGCATTCGGAGTGGCTTGTGGCTTGGCCAAACCAAAAACAGGAAGTGCTTGAAGCCTCAGGATGCGTATTCTTTCACACCAGAGAACTAAAAAAAGTTTTGTCAGTTCAATAAAGGAGTTAAACTACCAGATGGGTTCGGATCATGCTTCAAGCACAAAGTGACCGATAATGATACCAATATAACTGGCCTGAAGTCTCATGACTGTCATATAATGATGCAACATTTACTTCCTTACAGACTTCAAAATTACTTGCCCGATAAGATTGCAAAACCAATAATCGAGCTATGTTCCTTGTTTAAGCAAATCTGCTATGCAACTTTGATGGAGGATGACATGTTGAAAGCTCAAATCAAGGTGGTCGATATTCTGTACGATCTTGAGCTCATATATCCTCCTTCTCTCTTTGACATTATGATTCACTTGGTTATCCATTTACCTTTAGAGGCTCTTGAAGACGGGCCTATTCGCCCTCGGTAGATGTTTCCATTTGAAAGATACATGAAGAAGCTAAAAGGTTATGTACGAAATAAAGCTAAGTCGGAAGGTTCGATTGTGGAGGGTTATGTTGCTGAAGAAGCATTGACTTTTAATTCTTATTATTTTCGGGATGTTACCACGAAATTTAATCGTCCCGACCGTAATGTGGATCCCCCTCCCCCAACGTGTCAGTTTTAGGTGTTCCGATCGGTATGTAAATTGATTGGTTTACGGTCGGTTATTCGGTTTGATGCCCAAGAGTTGAAGAAAGTGAAATGGTATGTACTTCACAACAGTCCTGAGATCGACACGTACCGGTCCCAGTTCAAGAGGTACGCGTTTTTTTATTTTGAAACTTCTTTTTCTTAACTTATCATTTCGACGACTTATTCTAATACCATGAACATTTTTCAGTTTATTTCCTAACAAAGACATGAAAGAAGAATTCCCCGACTGGTTTGGGTCGCAGGTAAACTTAGACTTATTTTGTGTACTTAACTGTAAAAATAACAATATCATATTTTGTGTTCTCTATCTAATCCTATCTTCTTCATAGATCCGTCAACGTCACGTAGACAATGACAAAGACCCAGAGGTTAGCACAACCAGCGAGTTATTCGCTTTGGCTTGTGGACCAACATGGACTCCAATCTCAATAAACTCTTGCGTAGTCGACGGTGTGAGGTATGTCGTGCACAGCCGCGATGAACGTCGCACAACTCAAAACAGCGGCATTTGTTCGCCTGGCCCTGACGGAGAAATGTATTATGGTCAGCTTCAAGAAATCCTCGAGTTTAAGTATTTGTTGTTCAAAGTTGTGTTGTTCCGAGTTAAGTGGTTCGACACTCGCAACCAAGGACGTAAAGTCAAACGTCTTGTCCTTAGAAACAACATGACACAAATCGACTGCAGAGGTGAGGCGTTTAAAAATGATCAATACATTCTCGTAACACAAGTCAAACAAGTCTTCTACCTTGAAGATAAGGCCAAACCCTACTGGAGGGTCGTCGAACATGTTAATCATAAAAAGTTTTCCGACGGGGGTGTTATCGTGGTAGAGGACGATCCTGATATTATACATTTCGACAACTCATCTGATCTCCCACTTTCTACTAGTTTGAATGACTTGGATAATGCGACCTTGCATATAGATGGTCAATCAACGGAGGTTGACGCACCGCCAGATATCATTGATGTTGTTGACCAAGACGATGATATTACTGATGATGAAGACGCCCTTCCTCATGATTTAGCAGATTCTGATGATGAAGACCTCATCAATGTTGATGATGATGGTGTTGACAAAGTTTATTCTAGTGAAGAAGAAGATTGATCTTGAGTTGTAACTTGCAAAAGACACTTATATATTTGAATGAATGAATGAAATTGTTGTGGATTGTTTAAATGTGTATATTTATTTGGATATGTATGTATTTGGATGTGTGCATGCTTATATTATTTTGTTCATGAATTTCTATATGTTATGCTAATTGTACTTGTACAGATGTCAGCAGATGTTGCCCGGTCCCACGGCGGTGACGGTGGCGGTGAGGATCGTCCCCCTCCACACCATGTACCCAGCGGTTGCATGGGTTGCTTTGCTAACCGAGGTAAGAATTTCTGGATTATTGTAATACAAGCATAAATTTGATACATATATTGAACTTGCTTGCCTTGAATTTTTATGACTTTATCACTAACTTGATTTTGCAGGCAAAGGTAAACGAAAGCCCAATTTGGGCGGCAGGGGAGCGGGCAGGCTGAATACCCGCGACAAGACCCGAAACCTTTCGCTAAAGGAGATCGCGGTAGCTAAAGGCCCCGTCCCGATCAATTTTGAGCAGGGTGACAAACAAACCCTAAACCCTCTCGGTCCCCATGCGGCTCACTGGTCTAATTACATCGGGGAGGTCGTTAGGAGTGTGCCGTTGTACTACCCCTCTTGGGAGAAGGTCCCGAAGGAGCGGAAGGCGGCGATCATTTCAGAGATTGGGGTCAGTTATCCTTTTATGTTTATTTCATTATCGTGTTCATTTATTTAATTGTGTATATTTATCTAAATTCGTTTATTTATTTATATCATATAAATAAATAAACAAATTTAAATAAATATATAAATTATATCTCTAACTCTGTTTTCGTTTTGTTGTATATGATTGCAGACCCTGTTTGACCTCAGGCCGCACATGGATTCCTCCCGCTGGACAGAGATCTACGAAGGCATCAACCAGCACTTGCAAAGAGAGAGATAGAGAGAGAGAGAGAGAGAGAGAGAGAGATGCCTAGCTCTCTTTGCTCTCCTTGTCGAGTTAGTGAGGAAGTAGTTGCTAATTGGCTTTGTGGAGTAAATGGCTAGGAAATGTAGCTAGCTGGGGTATAGTCCTTCATTTTCGAGTCAGGGTGCTATATCTTGCTTGATGATGCCTAGTCTATAGATCTTTTGATAACTGTGGATGCTGGTTGAGTGGTCAGAGCTCTCTATGAACTAGGAAATGTAGTCAAGAGGATATGATATAGTAAATTTAAGGTGAACATTTTTGCAAAATAATGCTGTCTGATATTGGATTTGGTGTATCAAACATCATGTTGGCCAGTTCTATCAGAGATAGTATTGATCAGAATTGTTTAGTATGTCTTCTGTTGTATGAGATTTTGGGATTGTCAAAATCTCCTTTCTTTATTCAGTTATAATTGTTTGTTGATAATAATATATGTTCACCTTTCTCCAAAAAAAAGAGATACATTATCTTTGGCGTGTTAGCCACGATTTGTTTGTTTTTAGTATTTTGGTTCTCCCAGTTGGCGAACGAGGGGGTTTTATAACTTCTGTGTGAGATAAGAGGGGTTAACAAGTTTTTTTTAGATTTATCTCAGATAAGCACATTCAGGGGGTGTTTGGATTAGATTATATTGCCAACTAATTATGAGCTTACTGAAAAATATGGTAATAGAGAGCTTATGAGCTTTTCCATTACAGATTGGTGTGGCCTATAGAGATTAGAGACCGGTGTCGCTTTTAGGTTAATAATGGGGTATAATCATGTTTAAGCAATCGCCGCATAGGAACTTTAGGAATGAAGGATTCAAGAAGAAACATGCGTTGCAGATTGCGAAAACCGGCTTAGAAGATTAACTCATAGATGCGTGAACATTAATATGAGACGAATACGGAAATTTTATTTTAACTAATTGTTTTTTATTAACATTATTTAATCAAGTTAGTTTGATTTTAAGGGTGGTGAACTGGCAGTTGATTAAGAGAATGCAAATTCTGGATTTTGATAGGAAGCGAAATTTAGTTTTTTATTTTATTTTGTCGTTGTCTAAAGTTTTTGTTCCGGTGTTCCAGGTTGTCGCACCATAGACTATCAGTAAATACACATAAATGAAAGTTCTTACTACACAATGGGTAGATGGTGAAAAGCTTTCGCAAAGTATAAAAAGTGATGTTGGGGAGGTGGTTAATGTTACTGTTAGTATTAGAGTATAAATAGGCCCAAGCCTGGTTTGTATTGTTTTTAGAGGATAAATAACCCACAAACCGGGCTTGGGCCTATTTATCCCCTAATAGTTAGATGCTACCTAAAGCATGTAAACTTTTGTAAATAACTTGAATACTTCACAGAACAATTTGCTTCAAAATATACAAGTAAACATGGAATTTTGTGTTCAAATATTTATGTTCATCATTTGGTACTTCTCCTAACTGTGTTAATAGGTATTGACAAATAAGTCCAATTGGTAATGGATTCTTATCCATTCTGAATGGCTACACTACCTTGTGTAGAAACTAAAGATACAATGCAAAATATTACTCCTTCCGTCCCATAATTATAGTCCAGGTTTTTTTTGTCCCAAATTAATTGTCCACTTCCAAAAATAGATAAGGAATTTATATTAAGTTTACTATATTACCCTCACTTAATGTTATTATTACAAACTTTAAAGAATTTAAAAATTAATTAGTTAAGGAAAAAACTGTCATTGTGCAAAAAGTAAGAGAGAGAAAGCTGTAATGATGATGTTTTTCTTAAACTACGTATTTTTTGTCGATGGACTATAATTATGAGACGGATGGAGTATTGAATTGATTAAAAACTAAGGAGAATACAAGAGTATTTATAATATAAAACACAAACAAAACCTTAACTATTAAACGGGCCTAAACAAGTGGGTCGGGCCTATAGGCCTTATTAGCTAACATCCCCCTTCAAACTCACAATGCCGCAGTGGTGAACATTGAGAGTTTGCCAAACATAAAATAAACAAAAACTGAAAAGCAAACATAGACCGGAGCGTCCCAGAGTGCAGACTCGCACAAGAAAACTCTGAAATGAGACAAATCCAGAAAAACAACAGCAAAGAGATCCGAACAGAGGTAAACGAGAGCAGATCGGGCAGGTGTAGAGCACATAATCACACAAATACGGAGATGAACGAGAGCAGACATCAGCAGACAGATCAGGCAGGTGCATAGCACAAAATCACATAAATACGAAGATGAACGAGAGCAGACAGCTTGACAACAGACAGAGCAGCAGAGTCAGACAAACAGTAGATTCAGACAATATCCGATGCAGAACGAGGCAAGACCAGACGAAACCAAACCAATGCCGAACCAGATGTAACCAACATAACCAGGCAACCGGAACCATTCAATACCGATACTAATACCAATATCAATGCCAATGCCAATTGCAAATACCAAAATAACAAACAATAATCCATTACAAACCGAACAAATATAACCGTGCTTACCAAATACCAATACCGATACCAATCCAATAATAATACCAACATCAATACCAAAACGGATTTAAATGCCAATATCAATACATATACCGATCTAAATGAAAACCTAAAAGATTACGAACTGAAGTCCAAATTTTATTATTATAATGCGGCGATAATGTTACGGCAGAATGGATACACCATACGAGAATTCCAAATATGTAAACATGCTACGAAATCATTAAATTAACACACCAACAAGATATAAAATATCCAAATACTCACATGTCCTCCAGCGAATCAAAAGTCAAACCTTTGATTCTTTTCTTTCTTTTGTTATATGTTATATTCGGTCACATCATACAAAGCGGATTAACCGATTCAAACATATCCAAGCAAACAACGAACATTAAACGGAATCCATCCGGATCATCAACAATTAATTGATGACCGGAGGATGACAATATATAACGACTTACCTAGGCTCTTGATACCATGTAGAAACTAAAGATACAATGCAAAATATTATTGAATTGATTAAAAACTAAAAAGAATATAAGAGTATTTATAATACGGCCGGGCCTATAGGCCTTATTAGCTAACACCTTGAACCATTTTTCTTACAAGTAAACATGTAATTTTGTGTTCAAACATTATTTATTTCGTTTGAATTATGAACACATGATAGTTCTTACAAATAATTTCTAGAATATACATATACTCCTGAAGTAAGCTACATTGGGCCGTAGGGTCATTAACATGATCGTACATATCTCTGTTATCTGGCCTCCTCCGCTCCTTGCTGGTAGAACAGTCCTAATCTGTTATCATAGAGATTACAATGCTTTATCATAAGATACATGTTTCAGGATAATGTTACTTGAATGACATATAAGTGATCATATAAGTATATGAGAAATGATGGGGAGGCGTAAACGTATGACTAGTTTCATGCCTAAAGCTATTTGGCATTCTACGGGCACACTTTTTCACAAACCAATAAAACGCCGCCAAACAAGTTTATGCATGAAACTAATCATATCTTTATGCTTCCCAATCATTTCTCTAATCATTTCTCTAAGTATATCCAAGTATATAAGAAGCAGAAATCGGATTTTTAGTTGCTACTTTCAACCAATTGCAGATTTTAGAAAGAAATCACCTTTTGTGTTGCCCCATTTTTCATCACTCCAACTAGGAGTTGATGGTTCTTTAGGCACTACTTTTGCTCTTACTCGTGCCGGGAGAAGTGTACCTGTAGAAGAGATGAGGACAATTGCGATGAACATAATACTCTTGAAACCCATCTTTGGTCACTAATCACACAATAAAATTTAGCTTTTGTTAGAATATATATATATATATATACACATGTATACAAGCCTTTCGTAGACTTGGATTTCTCTATTAAGAGATGTGAAAAAAATTACTTGAAAACCAATCCCTCAAAACCCATTATTCAAAGTGCGATGTCAAATAAACATATTTTTTAAAATTATCATCAGGTGACATGACGATAAATCTGTGCGACAAAATGATTTGAACCCATTATTCAAAGTGTGATGTCAACTAAACCTATTGTTAAAATTATCATTAGATGACACGACGATAAATCTGTTCGATAAAAAGATTTGACATATATTTATGTATGTATGATAACGTCATGAAAGTGAAATCTTTGATTTAATTAACACTTGTTAGAAATTTTATATTTATCCTATTCAAAGTTTCAAACAACATATTATTCAAAGAGATGAATTATTTTAATATAGACCAAAAACAAATCAATTTTCTTCTACGTTGACAACAACTTCATTTATTCCAACCGTGCGATTGTGCGACTCTACTATAATTTTGACAAGTGTTTATTTTAGTAGTTAAGTGTCACGTCCCGCCCAAGTTTACGAGGTTACCTGGGATTCCAGATTATTCTACACTTGACTAGAAGACTTAGTAGAATTCTATGGAAGGTGAAAGAAGGTCTTGGAAGCTTTTGGAAGCCCTTGGAAGCTCTTGGAAGCCCTTGGAAGTTCATGGAAGACCTAGAAGCTTCTTGTAGAAGGTTGTAGAATATGGGCCCTTGTAATAAAGCCCATTTGTAGCCCTAGTTTGTGTAGTATAAATAGAGTCATCCACATTTGGGGAGATCATCTCATTCTTCACTTGTATTCTTTCTTGTAAAGTTCTCTTTAGCAATACAAATCATTTCCCCTTTCACTTGTGTTTCTTTCATTAAAGCTTTCTTAGTTGCCTAGATCGTTTAGTGTTTGAGCAAGGCTGACTTAGTTGAGACTAAGTGCCGCACGGAAGACCCTTGTTGAGACAAGTTCGTGACAAGTGGTATCAGAGCCAAGTAGATTCGAGGCAATGGCAATTGAAACCGAAAAGAACGCTGCTAGTGGAAGTACGGTTATTGACGAGAACAGGGGTCGGAACGACTTGCGTCATCAACCCAAGAAGAGAGGAACGTCCAAGGACGTTGTGGTAAGTTTGGATCATAGAGTGGCGGGTGTTGAGACATCCATGGCGAAGTTGAAGAACCAAGTTGAGGGATTGGAAGGTTTGGACTCCGATTTTACGAGTATGAGGGAGGACTTTTGAGTAGCCCTCAATACTCTTAGTGGCGACTTGAAGCGTGAAATCCATGACTTAAGAGATTCGTTCATGGGTGAGATCACGAAGATACGAGACGAGTTTGGAGATGAGGTCTCCACACTTCATCAAGTCATTGAGGCTTGCAAGCGGATATGGCGTTGTGCAAGCGGTCCTTGGCTAGTGGCGGAAACAACACTAATCATGGTCCGAAGATTGATGTTCCTAAACCATTACTGTTCGTAGGAAAGCGGGAAGCTAGGGCGGTTGATGATTTATTGTGGGAGATGGAACAATACTTGGAACGTGTCAACGTGGTGGATGATGCTTCCAAGATCAAGATGGCGACCCCATACTTGAAGGATACCGCAGCGTTATGGTGGAGATGTCAGTATGGAGATATCGAGCGAGGTACGGCTACCATCGATACTTGGGCTGAATTTGTGGCGGATTTCAAGAAGCCTTCTATTCGGAGAATGCTAAGAACGAGGCAAAGAGTCGGCTTCGTAAACTCAAGCAATCCGGGACGATACGGGAGCACGTCAAGGAGTTTACCTCACTTTTCTTGGTGATTCCAAGACTCTCTCTTTTACTTTCTTGATGGTTTACAAGGATGGGCTAAGACGGAGTTGGAACGAAGAAGAGTTTAAGATCTCTCTACGGCTATTGCTCATGCTGAGGCTTTGATTGACTTTAGTACAAGGAGGGAATCGTCTAAGCTAAAAGATCGGAAGGTGAACCAAGAGAAAGATGGAGGAGAAAAGAATGCCCAACTAAAGGTCAATCCTGCACGTAAACCTCCCACCGAAAAGGATAAAAACTTGAAGACGAGCTACAAGAGTGGTGGATGCTTCATATGTGATGGACCGATAGAGCTCGCGATTGCCGAAGAAAGCGAGCCTCAACGGAATGTCGGCTCATGAAGACGAAGAGGTGAGTGATGGCGGGAGCATGGGTTCGATAAGGATCTTAAATGTAATCAAGGAAAAGATGGAGGTGCCAAAGGTTGTAGGAAAAGGACAACAATATATGGAAGCAACCATCAATGGTGTTAAGGTTCGTGCTCTTGTTGATTCCGGTGCGACTCATAACTTTGTGGCGGATGATGAAGCCAAACGGCTAGGGATTAACGCTACGAAAGGAAGTGGAACCATTAAGGCGGTAAATTCTCCGGCCAAGGCCATTCATGGAGTGGCTAAGGACGTTCGGGCAAAGATAGGAGAATGGGAGGGGACGATTGATTTGTCAGTGGTCCTGATGGATGATTTCAAAGTGGTTCTTGGGTTGGAATTTCTCGATAAGGTACGAGCTTTCCCTATGCCGTTTGCTAATTCCTTGTGTATCCTAGATGGTGTAAAGACTTGCATGGTGAGTACGAAGCGGGATGCTAAGAGTTGTGAGCGAAGACCCTTTCGGCCATGAGAATTCAATGAAAGTGATACAACAAAGCGAGCTTGTTGCTATTTGGCCATGACAATGCTAGAGACGGGCGAGAGTTCAAGCAAAGTGGAGGTATCAAAGGTGATCGAGCGGGTACTTGATGAGTTCAAGGATGTGATGCCAAAGAGCTACCCAAAAAGCTACCACCTAGGAGGGAGGTAGATCGTACCATCGAGTTGGAACCGAGTTCCAAACCCCCCGCCAAAGCCCCTTACCGAAATTGCCACCAACCAAGTTGGAAGAGTTACGCAAACAACTCAAGGAGCTAATAGATAAGGGAAACATTCGACCCTATGAAAGCCTCATAGTGGTGCGTCGGTGCTATTCAAAGGAAGAAGGACGGTCCATTGCAGATTGTGTTTACGACTACCGGGCACTTAACATAGTTAACAATAAAAAAACAAGTACCCTATTCTCTCCATTGCGGATCTGTTTGATCAACTTGGAAAGGCGAGATACTTCACCAAGTTGGACTTGAGATCGGGGTACTACCAAGTATGGATAGCGGAGGGAGATGAGGCCAAGACGACGTGTGTCACTCGGTATGGCTCTTACGAGCTCTTAGTTATGCCATTTGGCTTGACCAATGCTCCCGCGATATTTTTCACCCTCATGAATAAGTTGTTTCACCCGTTCCTTGACAAATTTGTGGTGGTTTACTTGGACGATATCGTTGTTTATAGTCATACCCTAGAGGAGCATATCTTGCATTTGAAATAGGTGTTCTAGGTGTTACGAGACAATGAACTTTATGTGAAGTTGGAGAAGTGCTCTTTTGCCCAAGATGAAGTCGAGTTCTTGGGGCACAAGATCAAAGACGGTGGATTGATGATGGACGGTGCAAAGATAAAGGCTATCCAAGATTGGGAACCACCAACCAAGGTTACGGAGTTGAGATCTTTTCTTGCCTTGGTGAACTATTACCGCATGTTCATCATGGGATACTCGGCCATATCATCCCCTTTAACGGACCTATTGAAGAAGAACAAATCTTGGATACATGTTAGGTTCATAAAAAGTGTCAATTATGTGGTTTAGTTATATTTAGTTAATAGACTTTATTTTGTTTAGAATAAAATAGCTTGTAATAAGGTATATTATGCTAAAAGAAAGAAATAACATAATTACCAAAGAATAGGGACTAGAAGTGAAAAATAAAGGAAGGGAAAGCTCATTCATTCTCCTATAAATACCCCTCTAAGCATCATTAGAGGATACTGCCTTGTAATAAACATTTTTCATTTCCTTCCATTTTATAACATTTGAATTTTGAATACTTGCCCTCTTCTACTATTATCTCTAAGCTTTCATGAACATTATGTATGATTCAAGATAAACAAGACCTATCAAGTGGTATCATACACCATTAAAGAATACGAGTGATTCAATTTGTGAGCTTTTTACACGTCCGAGAACCTCAAGTTGATATTCAGTGGATTCGGTTGAGTTTCTTGAGCTTTCGATTGTATTTTGACTGTTATTTCGAGTAATTGAACGTGATTGAGTGATCTACTGGATTTGATGATAAGAATTTTGGTGGAGTTTTCATTTTTAGTAGTATCATATCATTCTTGGAAATGGTTCAGTATTCTCGGAAGTGGTTTAGCATTCTCGGATGTAATTGTTGTATTCTCGGATCGTTTTTCTGATAGTTTTTGCTTATTACTCTTAGTTTCTCGATAGAAAAGTATTGTAATAGATATATACGCATTTTCGGTTCTATCAAAAATCGTATATTAGGAGATTATTGATAAACTCGGTGGAAGATCGAGTTTTATAAGTTTTCACACATTTTGAATTTTTTTATCGTAAATTGTGATGCTGAGATGGAGCTCGTGAATCTGATTCTTCTTTCTATTCTAAATGACATTTATAATTCTGTGGATGCTTGCACTTCGGCTAAGGACATGTGGAAGGTTTTATCGAATTTGTCGTTATACGTGTTCTGGATTTTTCAGTCATCATAAATTTCGGTTTTATCGAGTTTGTGGTTACTGTTAATTCATAATCAAAGAATTTTTTCAAGTCTCGGTTCTATCGAATTTGAAAAAATCCATTTTTTTAAGAACCTAAAACAAGAAAATCGATTTCTGGTTCATAGCATTTCCGAGTTTAATACGTTTTAAGAATACCGAGTTTGTTAGTATTCTTTGTCCGAGTTTAGTTCTGTTCCGAGAAGTGTACCGAGTTTCAGAAGGAGGATTGCAATTTCTAGGTGGAAAGCTCATGAGTTAGAGTTCAAAGAAACAAGATTGTACTGTGATGTCTACTGCTGAGGCTGAATATCTTTCCTTGTCTGCATGCTATGCACAAGTTATTTGGATGCGAACTCAACTGCTTGACTATGGATACAAGTACAATCGGATTCCGATGTACTGTGACTCCAAGAGTGCCATTGCTATCTCATGCAATCCAGTCAAGCACTTTAAGATTAAGAATATTGACATCCGGTGTCATTTTATTAAAGAACATGTTGAGAAGGGTACTTGGAAATTTACTTTGTCGGGACAGAATACCAACTTGCGGATCTATTTACTAAAGCGCTTCCAAAAGAATGCTTTGAGTATCTGGTTCATCGCATTGGTATGAGATGTATGACTTCAACTCAATTGGAAAGCCTAACAAAGTTATCTTCTTGAAAAGATCATACATCAAAAATATGTAAATACATTTTTCAAAAACAAAAGAAAAAATTGAAATATTAAAAATTCCAAAAAGATTTGTCATATTATATATATAACGTTATTCAAACAAATTTGAAAAACGTTATTCAAACAAATTGAAATATTAAAAATTACAAGAAAAAATCTCAAATAGACTGAATTTGAAAAACGTTATAGTTTTAAGGGGGAGTTTTTATTTTAAAACTCAAACATCTTCATTTTCGGACTAAGTATTTTGCATGATTTCATTTCAAGGGGGGGGGGGTTTAAAAATTTTCATTACTCAAGGGGGAGTTTTTGAAAATTTGAACAACAAAATTTGGGAAATAAATGATTAAAATCAAAAATGAAAACCACAGGGGCTGAAAGTGTCATTTTTCAAACAAATATTCGGTGGCTATAAAAGGAGGAAAAAATTTCTATTTTACTTTTTATAATTACCGAGTCTTATTGTCAAGTTTGAGTAGAAAATCAAAGCACCTCTTTCGAGTTCATTACAACGATTACAACTACTTTTCTTACTCAAACGTAAGTGGATATGATTTGTGGTTCAAATAATACATGTGTTTGCATTATCGAGTTTAAACTCGGTAATATTTAGGATTACCGAGTTTGTGTTTATAGAGTTTATGCAACAAGATTGAAATCAAGGACTATAATAAACAATGTTTATGTAAAAATAAGTGATAAAAAGCTTAGGAATGGTTAACTAGTCTCTGAAATTGAAATTCGTAAGTGTATGATGTTTATCGAGTTTGATTATTATCGAGTTTGATTGTTTGTCTACTGTTTGGGGTCTGAAAAATGATAATAGAACATAAAACAAATCGAGTTTGGTTTTTTCATAAGTTAAAATGAATCATTGTTTATCTAGTTTGTGAAAGTCAGTAATAGTTAAATAGTGAAGGGTCAAAAAGTCAAACTCGGTGGTGTCAAAAAGTTAAAATTCAGTAAAAATGCGTTTATGGAAAAGTGAAGTTGTTTTGAGAAAGAAATAATTTTGATGATTAATGCTTGAATGTCTGTGGAACAACAAGATCAGTTTCTCATGTGTGGTGAAAACATCAAATAATTTTGAGAAAGAAATCAAGTTTTTATGAATTCTAAGCCGTGGGTCATATATATCTATTCATAATTGTTTAAGTGGACTAAGTCATGTCCGGTTTTGGCATTTTCTGCAATGAACAAAATGAGGAGTGAGTGACTTAGTGTCTATTCAATTATTGAATTAGATATGTTTGTCTTCATTGTTTAGGAATCATGACAAAAAGTAAAAGTGAAAAGTTTTTTATAAACTTGAATCTGAAAATCCAAATCTCAATTGTTTAAGTGGACTAAGTCATGTCCGGTTTCGGCCGTTTTCTGCAATGAACATAATAAGGAGTGAGTGACTTAGTATCCATTTAATTGTGGGTTTGTGATTATATGATTAATTGTTATCATTATAAAGAAAGTTTTTGTCAAAAGATTTCTGGAAAAAGTTCTCAAAACCTGTTATTGTGTCAAAATGATACTCTTTCACAAAACAATTTTAAGAAGTTGAATGATTTCTCTTATTTTTTTAGTAACAATGAGTATTGATTAACATCAAAGAGATATCTTCCTTCATTCTTGAAAGTGTATATGTCTCAAAGAATTTCTGGTGAGGATATTTCTAAAAACAGAAAGTGAGAGGCTAAAATCCATACACGAAAAAGCAACTCAATATGTGTGTTCGAAAAAGAATTGCCAGAACACACATAATGAAAAATCAAAAGAATAATTCGAGATTAAAGCGTATATTTTTTAATTTTATATTATGGCCATGTGATAGAAAAAGAAAGAAAGAGCAACATGAGAAAGAAGCTCTGATCAAAAATCTGTTCAAAAAGATATTGTCAAACATATAAAAACAGACGAGTGGAAAAAGTCAAAAATGTCAAAAGATATTGTGTGTTATCTAACATCCTCAATTTTATTTATTTCAGTAATCATCATGGCATAACAACAACATGCAGCTGAGGGTTCATCAGGATGAACTGTGTCTCAAACAAAAATATGATCTTATGGATGCTAAACAAGAAAGTTAATCTTGAACATGTGCAATGCCACAGAAAGCAAAATTCTAACGGAACATCTTCAAGAATCATCCTATTGCGATTCAGCATTGCAGGCTTCTTCCTTCGTACATGGATTATATGGCACAGTTCTAGCATAATTTGAAGGAAAAACGCTTTAAGTATAGGCTCAGTTATATGCTGGACAAGAAAGAACTTTCTTTTCACTGGATGACTTCAGAACCAACCTTTCATCTACCACTAGATCAATGACAAAATCTTAATTATTTGAGCCACCACCATTTTTTTTTGAATGGTTCCATTTCCATAAACAACAAGTAGGCTTGTACAATGTAGCTGAAGACATCATCAGCTTTAAGACAAATGGGTCTTACTGCAACCATGACAAACGTATGCTAGCTATTTTCCAAGTGTTGAAAAACGTGTCAATGGGTAGGATCAACTGGCCGTTGCCGATAATGCAAATGATCTATTGCTTTGTCAATAACATTCACCGTGGATTATGCGCAAAGTTACTGTGGGAAGGACTTTTTATATTATCTTCATCATTAACATTTCTTTGATTCTTATCTAAGCTTTACAAAGATCATCATTAGTAATTACAATGACAGTTTCCTTGGAAATTTCAAGACGTGCGGGTGACATGTATCACAACTTGCAAGATGATGATATAATGAAAAATATCTTTAATTCAGGGAGACACAAAGATAAAGTTGGCATGCAAATTCCAGATTGGATGATCACTGAAGAGATGAAGCACACGGAGCATTATAGGATGTATGCGGAGGTGTTTGGGTTAGATGTTCCTCTGACTCAGTCACAACCGACTGAGTCTACCCAAGGAACACATAGGACACCTAGCTCCCCTAGGTCACCTAACCTAAAATGGATGCAGCAGAGTCAAGTGCTCCAAACGGATTACTGTGATTTCGTTTTTTGTTCTTCTGAAAGGAAATATACACGGGTCACTCCACCAGCTCCGAGTGCCAACTGTGATAAACGCAAAGGAGATGATCTTACAAGACACATACAGTAAGTCTTGTTGAGCATAAATGTCCTAGAGAAGAACAAGAAGCCAAAGAAATGTGAAACTGGTACACAAGCACGTGGCGTTTGAAGAGATTGAAAAGATGGTGGAAGGATCAGCGAATGTATTGATGATAGTTTACACCCTAATGAATGATGAACCAAATATTAGTTTAGCACTAGGTTAGAGCCAGGAAGTGATAAAGGAAAGTTCAAAGGGGGGATGGAGATCACTAATGATGAAGATGGTGTAAATTACTAATGTTGTCCATTACCTGTCAAATGTTAATAAAGAGGAGGAAGAAAGTGAAAATGACTGATGAAGTATATGAATTAAAAGAGAAGGGAGAGAGATAGGGAAGATTATAGAGGAGGGTTCTAGAAGTTCACCATTCCTACACTAATTAGATCTCTGAGGATTCATATGATCTAAGAAAACCATGTCGTGTCAAAACCAGTCACTTTACAGACTTCACCTGCCAAACAAAGAGGGGTAAATTCAAACAAAAATGTCATAGCACCTGGAATGTACAAAGTTGTCACAACACATGAATCACAAACAAACGAGGCTAAGCATGATTTATCTTCTACAGGAATGAATGCTGCATCTAGTGTTAGAAGACCAATGAATAGAGATTCACATGTCAAGAATAGTGTCTTAGCTAACTCTAAGAAGCCAGCAAAGAAAGTAGCAGTTTACGTTAGGAAAAATAAGCAAACAGATATCACATCTGAAAATGTTATCTCAAACAAAGAGAATGTAATTGATGTTGATGTTGCAAACGCTTCTAAAGCGAAAACTTTGTTATGTGTTTCTTGTATGCAAAATGTGCTTATTCCATGCCATGATAACTGTTTTGCAAATTATAAATTGAATGTGCATTCGAATGTTCATAGAACCTTATCCACTAAATTTAGAACACCAAAATCTTATGATACTACTTATGTAGCTCACAAGACTAGGTTTTCTAAGGAGTCAACACTATCTAAGTCTTTAGATACTACTTATGTAGTCTCCAAACCTAAGATTGATGTCGGAAGTACCTCAAAAGCTAACGATAAGGATCCTCAATTGCAACAACAAGACATAGCAATATGGCTAGCACTTCAGATGAAGTTTGAAAGTCTTCAGGTACCACAAACTACATGTAGACCTTCTATCGTTCGCCCAAGAGATCAGGACGATCCTCATGATGATGCTCATCCTGAGGGGGAGAATAGTGCAAAGCGGTAGAAGACATTTGAGTACGAAGCATATGTGTCTGGAGAGTCATCGTCTGGACAAGTCAATGAAAAGGAACGAGGTCCATCAACTTCAGGTAATCAAGAGCAAGTAGATAAGTATGATTTTTGGACTGATTCTTATGCTTCAGATGATAATGAAATACCGACGAAGCAAGTGTCATAAGATATTATGGAAGAAGTATCACTGACTATTGATGAAGCAAAGTTAAAGAAAATGGTTGATGAGATGTTGAGACAAAGATGTACTTCAGGAGATGAGCATCAATATCATATTGATCAGATGAAGAATTTCTTGAAAAGTGACATTGTTTGGGAAAGTAGAAAGGGAATTCTTGTCTCTCTACATCCTCAAAAGACCACACCTCTAGTTCAAAGCTGTCAAAGAGATCCTGAAGCTCCAGCACTATCTCTTATAAATCAAGACCTTTTGTATCTGAGGAAAGGAAGTTCAGGGCCTGAGAAGATAGTATTGTCACTTCATAAGTTTCTCGCAATTATCTTCAAAGATGATGATATTGAAGAACGAACTTCCAGATGGGTAAATAAGTGTGTTAAGAAATTTAATCCTTATGCTCGATATGGTGTTGAACGTTGGAAGAATCCTCATGTGAAGATCTTCTACATAAAGAAACAGAAAGAGCCTGGAAAACCAAAGGAAGAGGTTTATTTAAATTCAAAGATCATTCAAAGATCATTCAAGTCATCAAGACGTACAGGTAATTGGGTCATGAACACAAGTTTATCACAAAGATAGTTACAAGAAAAGCTAATGAGTGCATTGTGTCGATTACCGAGCCTGATTACAAGAATCTCAATAAGAATGATATTAAGGACATGTATTTGCTAATTATGAATGGCAAGGTTCCTGACTATGCAAAAACAGGGTTGCTATGGTCTTTATCAGTATTCATCAGAAGTTTAGTGATATGGGAAAGAGTGCATGATTTTTAACTTGGAATTGAAAGTTATCAACAAAAAGTTAATCTCACTAGACCAACAATATCTTTCCCAGGAGTTGAAAAGCACAAAATGTTCTCCATCATCTATGAGCCCGTGCATGGAATCATATACAAGAATAGAAAGAAAGAGAAAAGGGTGATGAGACATTCAAAGATTCATAACTTTTGTGATGCAACACTAATTAGAGTACTTGAAGGTCTAAAGAGTTACAATAATGATATTAAGTATAGCTATGTACAAAGAGAACTTACGAATAATGAGGTTGAGTATCTAAAGTTGTTTGAAGAAGAGATTGAAGTAAGATTAAAGTATCGCAACCAGATGAGAAGATGGGAGATGTATGTGAATGGAAGACCACTTGGACCAGAAAAAACGCCCATGAATAAACAACCCTTAGGGGGAGAGTTGTTTAGTTCATAAAAAGTGTCCGATTACGAGTTATAGTTATATTTAGTCATTAGTCTTTATTTTGTTTAGAATAAAGTAGTTTGTAATAAGGTATATTATGCTAAAAGTAAGAAATAGCATAATTGCCAAAGAATAGGGACTAGAAGTGTAAACATCAAAAAATAAAGGAAGGGAAGCCTCCTCCTTCTCCAAATAAATATCCCTTCAAATCATCATTAGAAGGTGAGGCTTGTAATAAACTTTTCCTTATTATAGATTTGTCCCATATCCATCAGCGACACTTTTTCTGTAGCAAAGCTGTCGCTAATTCATGGATCCTGCGTTTCGAACAAGAATAAAGCATAAATACCATCATGATCATGTTACAGATCAGATCATCAATTTAGAAGCCATCATGTGTCATTACTGCTGCTGCCTTTAAACAAATTAGGGTTTGTATAAAAACCCTAATTGCCCAATACGCCTTTTTATTAAAAATAACAGAAAAATAATTTTACATGAAAACCTTATCAACCCTAGATCGAGAGCCACGAGGCTCTGATACCACTTGTAGAATCCAAGATCTGGACTCAACTTGGGTATAATAATAATGATCAACACACAACGGAATAATAATTGAGAATAAGATCAAAGTTACTAATAAGATTTTCTTCATTAATCATTAACAAAGAAACTAGCTAACTATTAACTAATAACCTAGGCGCCTTATAAGGCTTGACGCCTAGTTAACACACACACCCACCTTTGATCTACATTGTTACTGGAACTGGTGAGTGCTAACCTAACTAAAACCCTCTTTATATAATAGAGGTGGCTAGGGTTTACAACTAAACCCTAGCTTACTATCTAAGCTAACTAAACAATTACATATTTGGTCCTTTATTGTTTCTTCTTTCTTCATTTCGTCTAATAGGTTTTGTAATCTTTAAATATGTAAATCCCAACAATGATGAAGAATCATTTTGTTCTAATTCTTCTTCTCCTTCTTAAAACGTCTCTTCCTCGTCCAATGTTGTTTCTAGAGTCCTTCAAAACCCTCCTCATGAAAGTCAACACTTGAACACCTACGGCAAACTCAACATCGAGATGATCACCGGAAAGGGTTAAGGTCAATTGGAAAAGCTCTCAAAGACATGATGAGTGGAAAACAAAAGTGAACATGTTTGCAAAACTATTAGAGACTTTTATTCTTATTTATATTATCTAGTACATTATGTTTTGACTTTTTAATCCACTCATTAGGACTAAGAACGGTAAAAGACTATTACATGTGACTTGGATGATCTTTTTAATTTTATCATCCTATCAACTCTCTATGTGAACTAATTCTAGGAGATTATGACATGCGTATAAAATTATTATATGCTAATGATTTTGGTATGTATTTAATTACACATACCTTTTACCTTTAAAAAATAAGCTAAAATAACCAAAAACGGACTTAAAATGCCAAAAAAATGCTTGTTTTGCTAATTGTGTTGTGCATGAACGAATATCTAAGAAAAGGACGAAAAATGAAAACCGGATACGGAATGGTAAAGACAAAGTCAAGACAAAGCCCAAGTGTAAAAAAGTCAACCAAAGTCAACCCCGACAAATCCAAAGTCAAAAAGTGAAGAAAAATAAGCTTAGGGGCCAAAATTGCCAAGTCCCTAACTTATTTAATGAAGGAAAAGAAGAAAATACTTGCAAGGGCTAAACTTGCCAACTCACCAAAGAAATACCACATGGGCTATTTCTGCCAACCATCAAAAGTCATACACTACAAGGACTTGTGGTGAAATAACAAGTATCACCTTGAGGGACCATTCTTGCCTAATCCCTAAACTTTCCCCTACTTGGACTTAAACTGAAATAAACACATACACCATGAGGGACCATTTGTGACAAAACCTCAAACCCTAACCCCGTTTTTAAAACACTGTACATCTTCTACAAAGTTTCCCCGCCAAAACTTATAACCCCACCTCCTGTCACTTTCCACCTCGTTGACCTCCCCATGTCCATCCAAACCCTTCACTCTCATAAACCCCACCCCCCACATGGTCCTTGTCCACGGTGGCAATCCAAAAACCCACAATTCGATCAAAGGTTGAGATCAATTTGAGTGGGCAACAAGAAAAACCAAGGGCCAGGATTAGACTTGTGTTTACACACTCACAACAAGCACAAAGAGCTGTTTATGTCTCTACAAAGAAGCACACAAGTGAAGAGAGAAGAAAAAAAGACCAAAGTCCAAACCCTAGCTCGTCTATATAAAAAGCTTGTAAGCCATTGTGGCAATGTGTGTAGTTTTTAGCTCAGTTTTAGTTTTGAACTTAATTTACTTTTATGTACTTGTACTCTTTCTTAGTTTAATGAAAATTCAGTTTACCTTTCACATTGTGTTCTAAGTTTTTATCTCAACTTTGGTTTCTTTAAAAATCATA
>BQNB010062443.1:0-36073 GCA_026074375.1 Tanacetum coccineum | reverse complement strand
GTTTTTGTCTGTTTTTGGTCATTTAAGCTCGTTTTTAGAGGTAAAAGATATGTGTAATTAAGCACTTATCAGTGATTTTCAACCTATTGTACAAAATCCGGAAACCAAATTAAATGAGGTTATCCCTTTTGAAAAACAAACTGATGATCTCAAAAAGAGACTTACGAAAAATAATAAAGCCAAAATGGTTATTTACAATGCTTTGTCAAGAAAAGAATATGAAAGAAATTTCATGTGTAACACGGCAAAAGAAATTTGGAAAACTTTGTTAATCACCCATCAAGGTAATAGCCAAGTCAAAGATAATAAGATCGACCTTTTGGTTCAACAATATGAACAATTCGTCATTTCCGAAGACAAATCTATAGATAGTGCTTTTGCTAGATTTAATACTATTATTACTAGTCTTAAAGCTCTTGATGAAGGTTATACTAGTAAGAACTACGTAAGAAAGTTTCTTAGGGCTCTACATCCTAAATGGAGAGCAAAGGTCACGGCAATTGAAGAGTCAAAAGACTTAACGTTACTATCTCTTGATGAACTTATCGGGAACCTCAATGTTCACGAAATGATCATCAAGAAAGATTTTGAAATAGTCAAATCAAAAGTTGAAAGTAAATCTATTGCTTTAAAGGCTAAAAAAGAATCTAGTGATGAAGAGTGTTCGACTTCCAGTAGTGAAGACGAAGAGTACGCCATGCGGTAGAGACTTCAAGAAGTTCTTTTAACAAGATGAGGTAGATTTGTGAGTACAACTCGAACGACAAAAAGACGTTCCAAGAAGTCGTGATGAAAAGAACGTAAAAGTGATAGAAAATGCTTTAGATGCGGAGACCCGATCATTTATTGGGAGAAATGTCAAAACCACGAAGATAAAGAACCAAAGAGCTTTTTTTAGAGGATATTGGTGTGTTAGCGATGTAGAAGATGATGAGAAGGTCAAATGATACGTGTCTTAAAGATCTTGCATCAAGTGTGGTCATGTTCCGAATAATCTTACTTTAGTGATGAAAAATCATCAATAAATGATTTAGCTTTAGATAATAAATATGATAGTTAGCAAAATGAGTCAAAAAAGGATAAGAACTAAGATCAAAAGGTTAAAAAGCTACTACTTGAAAATAGTCTAGAAAAAAAACTTAGGGAATTAAAAGATAAATCTAACCCACACTCGATAAAAAACAAGGGAGTTGATCTCGTTTGTGCAAGTGCCATTCGTTTTAAAAAAAAAAAAAAAAAATAAAAAAAATTAAGAATGAAAAATTCAAAAGAAGAATCACTAGTTTAAATAAATTTGAAAATAGTACAACATTGCTTAAAATGAAATGTTAAGTAGTAAAAAACCTTTCGATGATAAACTAGGTTTAGGGTTTAATTCATTTGAAGCATCTACTAGTGGAATTAAGGAAATAAAATTTGTAAAAGCTTAGAAAAATATGTCCTCTGATGGAGGTCCTATAAATATGGGTGGCTCCAAAGTGACCAGGCGGCCCTTAAAATAATTATAGGAACGCCACCAGCAACGCCTGGATCTGAGAAAACTGTGTCTTTCAAAAATCCATTTTGGGTCCTAAACCAAAACACATAATTATAAACAAAGCCAAAGTTCCCGTTGCTAGTGACAATGAAGTTATCAAATTCTATTATAGTCTTTGTCAAAAGCCGGAGTTTGTTTTTGAAACCACTTTATATCAAAACCCCACCTCCTAGAAGTGTCAATAATAATTATCCTGTGCCAAAAACACCGCAACCAAAAGGATCATTGGTCGACAAAATCGATAATGGCTTGCCCGTAAATTGGAACAACTTTCCACGTCAATATTTACATGCCTAAGAAATGTATTTCATTTCCGCATCCAACATAATTGCATCAAATGCAAGAGATTGTTTGCACTATACAACTTTGGACCCATGTGATTTGGTGTCCAAAGTTTGTGTCATTGTACTATTATAAATAGGATGTGCTTGGAGTCGACTTGGGTGCCCGAGAATGGATCAGGATAGCGGCTGTTACTAATCATATGCGAGGCAACAAAGCTCTTCTTCCACTTACAATGCATACATTGGAGGTATTCATCATTGTTTGGTAGTAATCTTTGTGGTAAAATCATGGAAAATGTATTCTCGATTTCTAATGGCTCTCTCAAAAATAAGTAATGTAGAAACTTGTTGATAACATAGGATTTAACTTGCTATGTATCGACAAAATATATAAACAATATGTGTTGTAGTATCTTTCTTTGATTATGATAATGAAATCTTAAGGCGGTAAAGTCATAGGTAGTGGTATTAGGAAGAAAGGCTTATATGTGATGAAATTAGGTAATAAGCCAATAGGATTCATATTTGTTTGAACGATGATGAAAATTCCACATTGTGACATAGGAGATTGAGGTCACGCAAAACATGGTCTCATTCATATCATTGGCTTTATGGATATTTAGTTAGAAACCTACCTAAGCTTAAGTTTGATCAACATTTTTATGATGCTTAATGGGAAAACAAGCTCACGCTAGTCACAAAGCTAAGAATATAATCTCAACGACTAGATGTTTAGAACTTCTCCATATGGATCTCTTTGGTCCATCCGTCGTACGAAGTGACGGAGGAAACCGCTACACCTTAGTCATAGTAGATGACTACTCTAGGTATACTTGGACTAGATTCCTTAAGGATAAAACCGAAGCTTTCGATCAATTTGAAATATTTAGTAGGAAATTTCAAAACCAATTAAGTTGTTCAATAGTGTCAATAAGAACTGACCACGATAGAGAATTTGATAATTAAGTGCAATTTGGAAAGTTTTGTAATGACAACGGTATTACACATAACTTCTCAGCTCCACGCACTCCTCAATCAAATGGCGTGGTCGAAAGGAAAAATAGGGCACTTCAAGAAATAAGTAGGACTATGTCGAATGAGCAATCGTTACCATAAAAGTTTTGGTGTAGCGCCGTAGATACTTCAACATACATTCTCAACCGAATTCTCATTAGAGCCATTCTAGGAAAAACACCTTACGAACTTTTAAGAGGTAGGAAACCCTAACTTAGATTCATTTAGAAGTGTTTCGGAAGCAAGTGTTCATTTGAACACATTACTATCCTTACCAAGTTTGACCCAAAGTCATACAAAGGTTTCTTTTTAGGTTATTCTCAAAATAGTAAAGCATACATCATCCTAAATAAACACACTAAGATAGTCGAAGAATCACTTAACGTGACATTCGATTAAACTCCTACACCCTTTAAGACATCACCCTTGGTGGATGATGACTTAGATGAAGAAGAAGCAATTAAGGTCATCGAAAAGAAAAACCTAGAAAACGACATTGTGGATGAAACTTTAGACATTGATGAAATGGTCAACATTAAGGAATCTAGGAACCATCCATTAGAAAATGTCATAGGAAACCTTAACCAAAGAACCCTTAGGTCACAAGCCCAAAACCAAAGTAACTTATTTTGTTTTATATCAACTATAGAACCTAAGAATGTGAATGAAGCGTTAGGAGATGAAAGTTGGATAGTTGCCATGCAAGAAGAATTAAATCAATTCGTTTCTAACGACGTTTGGGGGTTTTGTTACACACCTAGGAATATGGACAATCATAGGATCTAAGTGAGTATTAAACAATAAGTTAGACGAGATATGGTGTTGTTTCCTCGAATATGGATAGGTTAGTAGCTCAAGGCTATAATCAACAAGAAGGCATAGATTATGATGAAACTTTTGCTCCAATTGCAAGACTTGAGTCTATTAGGATATTATTAGCACTATGAAGGTGCCTTAGATTTTAAATATTCTTAAATTGATTTATAATAGTTTATTACTGAACGGTTTTATCTTTTGAGGAGGTATACGTGGGCACAACCTCCAGGATTATTTGATTTCGAAAATCCAGATCATGTTTATTAAATTAAAGAACGCTTTATTATGGTCATAAAGAAGCCCCAAAGATTGGTACACAGAATTATTAGTCCCCACACCCCAGGCCCCCCTTCCTTATTAATCATGAATATAAAATGGAATGGTAGATAAACTTTTTTACTTAGAAGGAAAGTTTAAAACTCATCATTGTTACAAATATTTCTTTGTTCGAGGACATTTATATTAGGTTCGACTTGTCAAGGCATGTGTTATGAATTTGCCAAATTATGCATGACGACGTGCGAGAGGAGCATGATGGGTGAAAACTTTATCTTTTCCTGGATTTCAATAAACAAATGGAAGATGGTATCTTATTTAATCAATCTAAGTATATTAAAGAAATGATTAAGAAATTTGGTCTAGAAGATTCTAAACCAATGAAAACCCCCATGTCCTCCGATGCTAAACTTATGAAATATGAAGAGTGTGAGTCGGTAGATAGTACCAAGTATCGAGGCATGATAGGTAGTTTATTATACCTAACGGCAAGGAGGCCCGATATCATGTTTAGTGTCTGCCTTTGTGTCCGCTTCCAAGAGGCTCCCAAAACCTCTCACCTTGAAGCCGTTAAGCGTATCTTCCGATACATTAAAGGCACTACGCACTTAGGATTATGGTTTCCTAAGAGGACCAACATAGAAACCGTAGTATATGCCGACTCTGATCATGCGGGAGATTATGTGGACCGAAAGAGAACTAGCGGTATTTATACGTTCGTGGGATGTTGTTTGACATCTTGGTTCTCGAAGAAACAATCCGCTCTTGCTATATCTACTACCGAAGCCGAATACATAAGCGCCGGAAAGGCATGTCAACAAGCACTATGGATAAAACAAGCTCTCATCGATTACGACGTACGACTCGACGACGTTCCCATCATGCGCGACAACAAAGGCGCGATTGACCTTAGCAAAAACCCGGTGCAACATTCTCGTACCAAACACATCGAAATTCGTCACTACTTTCTTCATGATAATGTCCAGAAAGGACATATCTCAATCGAAAAAGTGCCGTCCGTTGACAACATCGCTGATATCCTTACGAAGCCCCTTAAACGTGAATCATTTAACTATCTACGTCTTAGTTTAGAAATGATGGAACGCATTCCATAAATCATATTAGTCCGCTTTTCTTTCTTATGTCTCGATTCTAGTCCGTGTTCCACTCCGTGTCATGACAACTTAATTACTTCATCCGAAGTACTTTAAGCATCCTTAATTCGCGAAATGCAAATTAAAATGTCACTCCTCCTTGAATAATTTTCGTCAAAAACCAAGTCCAATACCCTTTATTGGGCGGCCCCCATATAGGCAGCCCCCAATATATTTGGCACCGCCAGGAGATATGGGACTGCCATCAGCATATCATAATATGGAACACTTCAAAAAAATTTAAATCACAAAAACAAACACCCCTCTTCGTGCTGCCATTGACGAACTTGACCCAAAACCATTCAAAAACTCAAAATCACCCATTAAAACAAAAATTGAAGATAAAATCAACACCTATAATCATTCACAACATCTTAAAGATCATCAATTGCAAGTCATTTCATCTATTTTCTTTCAATTTGAGTCTAGGGTTTATGATGATTACCAAAAATTGAAATTGGGGATTTTTGATTTTTCTTTCAATTTTGTACAATTAAAACTACTAGGATACAATGTATAACTAATATGCTTCCTGTAGACATAGGATTTGCTTACATTAGTGAATTTGTTGAAAAATTTGGTTTCGGAAACCAAAACCTAATTTGTTTCAAATCACTCAACGTTAGAAAACATATAAAAATTGTGGTTACGGCATCGTTAATTAACAAATTAAAAAGGTTTTCAAACACATGCAATATGATTCATGGACAAAGGTTGAGGTAAATAATTCATATGTATTTTTTTGACTTGTTTGGATGAGCAAATTCAAAATAAGGAGCGTTGGGATTAACTCTTAGGATTATTATTTTTTGGTCATGTTAATCTTTACTCACTTTTGTTACATTTGGCACACACACTAGACACTTGCCCAAGAATGTTGAAAAATTATGAATGATACATACTATAATACTCTTACAATGTTAGGTGGAAGAAGAATGTCTCAAGACATAAACATAAATGTTCGGTAACTCATTTTCTTTAACTTTAAATAAATCCTATCCTTCAAATCATTCCAAATCCATTCTAAAATTACCATATCTAAAAATACCTTGTCGACCTATTCATGAAGGAAGAATTGTCGATAAAACACTTGACTTCAAAGAGTTTCAAACCTTGGAAAAGAACCTAAGCAAAATCGGATTTCAAACCTTCCTTCATCTAGAAGGAAACTTATATCCAAAGTTCATATACGAATTTTATCAAACATTTGAACTAACTCTCGTAGATGATCTTTGGTTTCTTATTGTTTGAATAATGGAAAGAGTGTTGGTGCTTAATTTCAGGATTTTGGAACATTACTCTATATTCCATTTGAAGGGTACATTGCTTTTATATCAATGAATAGGTCTCTAAAATTGATCATCAAACATAACACAAAACTCCTACAAATGATTATTTTGTTTTCATGTTTGCTTTAGAGAATCAATGTAATCTTTCATTAAGAGCTTTGCCTTATCTTAAATTGGCCATCTTCTTTTGTGAGAACATCCTATGTTCCGTTGGATAATGACAAAAAATCTATATATCGCTTGTGAAGCCTATTGACTCTTCTGCATCACTCCTCTACACACTTCAACATCTTCATTTCTATTTCTAAACGAATAATTAACTTTAAACATAGATCCATATGGGCATCCTGTCATACGGATTTTTGTTTTCAAATTTCTTGGCTAATTAACCTAATTCGCTCCAAACAATAATAACTTCATCTCTTATCCAACAAAAATGAATCATCTATATATCATCTCAACTGACGAGACTTTTGAAGATGCTCGATGTGTGCATCATGATCATCACACGTAATCTAGATATAGCAACCCACTTAAGTTATTCTAGAAAACAATTAACCCTTGGAAAATTTGGTAAAAATGCCCAGAGAACGGCCCCCCAAAATTAAGGGCGGCCCCCTAATATATATGGGACCGCCTGAGGTTTGCGGGACCGCCATCAGGGGAACCACAAACTTTCTTGTCCCCTCTTTTTCTGCAACTTTGACCCTATTCTACTTAGTTCCAGCCATTCTTTCCTTTCTAAACAAAACACTTCTTAGAATCTTCATTCTCTAGTACCATGCCTTTCCCAAAATTCCTCTATATATGAACATCATTCTTCTTCATCTCAATCACATCTTCACTTCTAAATCTTTCACTTCTCTTCAAGTTCTCAATGTCATCCTCTAGCAAATCCCCTCGTGACTACTCACGAAAATACCAAAGGGCCATTCTCGAACCTTGGAGACAAAGTCATGGTCTTCCTCCCTCACCACCTTCTCCTCCACCAACTAGGACTACTCCCACCTCTCCTATCTTAAATAACTCTCTCTCATACTCTTCACCTTTACAAAACACATCTTAAAACCTAAATGAAATTCATCACCTATTAAATTTGCTTGACATAAATCTCCAAAAGCAACTGAAGAAACAAATCCTTCACCTCATACCTCATCATATATCCCTCGGCCTTCTTTAGATTAAGTCAACTTTCATTCATAATTTTGTCATTATTGCTTGGATACCCGAAAGCTATTTGATATAGTGAAAGATGACCTTAATCGTATCAAATCTCTCATCATTGGTCCTTCCACTCAATTTCCATCCTCTATAACAACCTCCTCACCATAATTAAGCTATCTCGAAAACTCAAGTTCACCTAATAATAAATAACCCATCTTTTGATTATGGCTTCTACTACTCTTTAAGAATTAACTAGTATAGATCAATGCCTTATCATGTCTTTATCATATGATTATCTACTTTCTAATGATTCATATTGTATGAATTTGTCTTAGCTCGTATTAGATCTAGTTTTATTTTATGTTGTATGAATGTATTAATTGCATGTGCTATTATATGCGTTTCTTGATGGTTGAATGAAACTCTCTTTTGGGTGACTTAAATATAATGTGTAGCTTTAAAAGATATTTGTCTTACACTTGTATTTCTAACTTTGTTTTTGTAGCAAATAATTTTGTAAGTTCCGATCCTTGGTGCCCGAACTAGGGGGAGTCATACATCAAGGGAGAGTTTTGATATGTCGATTTTGTCTTCCTTCAACAACCTCGACAATCGATCCTTTTTGAATACAGACAAAATTGGGGGAGGATTGGAACAAAACTCATTAATAATGTGTAACTATTAATTTTATACAAAATGAGTTTATATTTTGTCATCATCAAAAAAGGGGAGATTGTTAATACAAATAATGTCTAAAAATGTTATTTATATTTCTCGACCTCTCAACGTTTTGATAATAACAAAATATAAAAACGTTTACGATAAAATTAAACGTTTACAAATTATTAATCGTAAATTTCCATTTCTAAGATTAGTGATCACTTAAGGTATGAACAAACATGTGAAGATCGTTTAAAGCTCATCTAGGATATGTTTTACAGATAATATAAGTACGCAGCGGAATATAAAGAACAGTATATTATCAAACAAGGTTTTTCTTCATTATCATTCCATACAAGCCCTAATTCTAGATGATCAATTCTAGAACAGTTACAATCTAACAGGGATCAAAGATCCTTGGGGCTTCACACAACTTCTAGGCGTCTACTTAGAGAACTCACGCCTAAAACTCGCACACACCTTTATAAGACGTCTACATATTTTCTGTGCACCCAAAACTATGTGTCTATGATCTCTTTATATAGGGAGAGATCAAGACTTACAAAGGAAGATAAACATTAGACAAGTAAATCTTTTAAATATTTAGAGAATATCTTCTGTTATCTTTATCTTCTTAAGGAGATCTTCCAGAATCTACATATTCTCCACCAGCTTGTAGAATTCTTTAATGACAATTTTAGTCCTTTTGTTTCATTCTTTTATTTATTTTGTCTCATCTAATCTAGAATCCCAACAATCTTCCCTATTTGATGTTTGACAAATATCATACAAAGTCGTGTACGATCTTCTCTTTAAAGCCAAAGCTTCATGAAGTTGTAAATGTAAGCATCTCTCTAGAATGAAACAAACTTCCCTAATTAGATATCCTTTGTATCTTGCCAAACATATTTAAGCTGAAATCAATAAAACCCGTAATCTTCTTACCCCTTTTTGTAATTATCAAATAAGGTCTTCTGTAGATATGCAAATGATCAAAATACAGCTAAAACCTTATACCAAAACGATAATCTAGCCTTCCAATACTCAAAAATACTCGCCATGAAGCATCATACGAAAAATGACTTTGAGCAGTAGGAATAATAAACGAAACACTTACCCTCAAGTGGTGCATGTATATGGTTTATACATTTTACAATTAAGCTTCTGAAACTCATATGTTAACCATTTTGTGAATCTTCAATTCTGTAGGCTCTATGTAATGATTACTGATGAAGAAAACTAAGTATAACCAATTTGATGCTGAAGTAGAACAACCCAAACTTGTGTCTTATATCTTGTACTATAGATGTGACTTTGAACGTATACCTAAAACCGATGTATAAGGATACCGCAATCACTTGACAATTTATCCTCATCTTCTACGAGGCACATAACCAAAGTGATAGCAAATGTGAGCATTGACCACCATAAGTTAGATCACACACCTTTGCTAGATTTGTCAATTCTTTGTCACAACATTGAAAACACAAACAAGTTACCTCCTGCTAAAAGGTATGATAAAACACAAACCCAAATAATTCCACTTCAACTTCAAATAGATCATAAACAATCTTCTTCGCAATTAATTCTTCAAATAATCCAAAAATGAGCCTTTAAAACATTTAAGAACATTTAAACCAAAACTTTACCTTCCCCTTAAACCAAGCAGTAGTAACCAATAGTAGAAAACTTCTTCTATTAGCAGTATTAAACATACAAGCAGCATAAACCTTGGTTTAAGTCCAACAGTAGTAACGAATACCATGTAGTACCATCTATGAAGAGCAGCACTAAAAATGACTAACAGTAGTAATCGATACCAAGCAGTAGTAACAATGAAGAGCAGCATTAAAATGGTTGAACAGTAGTAAAAATACACTAGCAGTATTAACTACTAACTAGCAGTATTAACTTAAGCAGCATTAATCTTGTACTGTTCCAACCGAGATCCAAACCATGTGTTTTGTCTGATATCAAATAATGCTAGCAGTAGTAATTCTTTTAAGCCCAAGCAGTAGTAACTACTTTTACCTAAGCAGTAGTAACTAATTGCTTTTACCCTAGCAGTATAAAATTAATACTGGCAACATTAACACTTGAGCTTACTACTGTTGCATATAATTACAAACCTAACCATGTACAAACAGCAACAGTAACTGATATTAAGTGGTTCCATCGATTCATAAATCAGTAACGCCACCACGACATCAGGTATAATTTATAGTCATGAAGATAAGAATAAATAGGCAATCAAACCAGCACCATCATTATGACAACTTCAAAATCGAAACCTGATATTCAAGAAAACCTTCGCAATCAGTTGCTCCTTCTTTTTGTTGTTTGACTGCTTCAAATCACTTTGCTGCTGAAATTTTGTTGCTATAAATCGATCATCAAGAACATGTGTCCCATCAAGATTAATGCTCCAAGCAGCGACAATCAAAACAATCATTCTTCTAAAAGCTTCTTAGCAGCAGTAAACATGAAAACCCTAGCTTCCATAACACAAACCAAGAGAATTCCAGTACACCGATTCATATATGCCACGATTCCATCACAGACCAACCATGTATAGCACAAACCCAAGAGAGAATAACACATCCTAACTAACCTATTATCTCTAGTATATAAAGAGATACATGTTATAGGTTTTAGGCATCCAGAAAAGTGTGTCAAGATGTAAACACAAGAAAAGTGTGTGTGTGTTCTAGGCGTCAAGCCCTCTAAGTGGACGCCTAGGGTTTGATAGTTTTAGCCTCAAGGTAATCAAGGTTTTCCTTGATCCATGTTATAGTTCATTGATGTAACCGTATTGTTCTGATCAAATAATATTAGGGCTGTGGTGAATGTTTGATAAAACATTGTTATGATAATATTGATTCTATGTTTGAATATTCCGCCAATGTTATCATTATCATAGATTAGTTCTTAACAAACTAGAGCTACAACGATCTTATAGGTTTTCATAATTGGTATCAGAGCCTCGTGGCTCTCGATCTAGGATCTACAAGGTGTATTGATGTCGAATCTATAAAGGAAGAGTGTTCATGTTCTCTGTTTTTGGTGTTTGGTTCAATTCATTGTAATTAGGGTATTGACAAATCCTAATTTAATAAAAACAAGAATGGTGATCATTAATGTTTCTACTAGCTTTGGTGAGTCGATCGTTTGATTGATGATGAACCCTAGTAAGGATGCATAACATACGACATCAAGATGATTGATGCAAAGACAAGGATTAGTAACAGTTTAGCAACTGAAAAAGTGTCGCTAAAAGGTGTCGTCTGGATACTTTAAAAAAAGGTATCCTTATATGTTTTGTACTGCTCGTTGGTGGTTACTACTGACACAAGACATAGTACTGCTGGTGATCGTAAATATTGGTGCTTTACTGACGTAAAAAGTGTCTCAAAAGGTATGAGAGGAAGGAGCACTTTATACTACCAAGGGAAGAATTAGTACTGCTGGGTATGAAGTTAGTACTGCCATCTTTATACTTAGTACTGCTTTTGAGTACTTAGTACCGTTCTTCATACATTTGTACTGCCAGTTGTATGTTTATACTGCCTTTAGCAGTTAATACTGCTAGCCTTATCTTTGAAGGTTAGTGCTGCTGCTTATGTAAGTTAGTGCTGCCAGGAGACGTTAATGCTCAGTTCATGTTAGTGTTGCTATCACTAAGGGTTAATGCTTCCTGTTTATACTTAGTGCTGCTAGTATGATTAATGCTGCTAGTATATTTTTAATGCTGCCAGTATTAAGTTTCTGCTGCTGGGGTAAATTTTAGCAGTTACTACTGTTGGCCTTAAACCAAGTTTAATGGCTCGTATTTAATGGATTAATTGGTTACGAAGAGGATTATTTATTATCTATTTGACGATGAAGTGGAATTATTTGGGTTTGTGTTCTTATCATATCTCAAATGGCTTACAACATTTGGAGGTAACTTGTTCGTGCTTAGAAACGATGTGACGAAGAATTGACAAATCTAGCAAAGGTGTGTGATCTAACTTATGGTGCTCAATGCTCACATTTGCTATCACTTTGGTTATGTGTCTCATAGAAGATGAGGATAAATTGTCAAGAGATTGCGGTCTCCCTATACATCGGTTTGGGTATACGTTCGAAGTCACATGGATAATGCAAGATATAAGACACAAGTTTGGGTTGTTCTACTTCAGCATCAAGTTCGTTATACTTAGTTTTCTTCATCAGTAATCATTACATAGAGCCTACAAAATTGAAGATTCAAGAAATGGTTAACATATGGTTCAGTAGAAGCTTATAAGTTAAAATTTTTGTAACCACTTTTTATGCTACATGAGAGTGAAGGTTTTTACTACTACTGTCTTTGTTAATTATGGCTAGTGTAAGTTTCTACTGCTCAAGTTCATTTTTCTTAAGGTGTGTAATGGAGGGCAATTTGGGTCATTGGAATACTTGGATTAGAAGTGTAATATTGGTTCATAGTTGTGAAGATCAAAGTTGCATACTTTAGTCTCCTATTTGATATTGACAAAAAGGGGAAGAAGATTTGATGATTTGCAACTTGTAGATCCTTGATAGCTTAAGGGGAAGTTTTCATTCGTATATTTACTTCAGGGAAAGTTTGTGCTTATTTGGTTTTATTAATAAGAAGCCTCCCCTCAAACAATGCTTTAAGAGATAAGAATTTGGTCAAACAGTTGCAACTTTGGTGCCCATGTCATCTCAACAGCATTAACTTTTGTCTGGCAGTAGTAATTTTCTGTCTAGCAGTATTAACAGAAGTCTAACAACATTAACTCTGTCTTCAGTAATTATACAACAACATGCCTCTAATCATCACAAGCACACTAGAAAAGACTAGATAGACATGTGAGAGTTCATGAGGATCCATATTTATGCATAACCCATAAATAAAAGTTAAAAGCTGTGAACCAAGATTATTAACTTTCTTCTCAAACATTACTTCAAAGGTGAAGCATTCAACATCAGGTATTCAATATGATTTACCTGCAGATGTTAGTCCATAGCCAAAAATACAAAATCCAAAGCATTTTCTTATTGACATCATTAAGTATGACTAACAGTTTTAACAAACAGTCTTAAGTATAACTAACAGTTTTAATTATACTCAGCAGTACTAATTGATAAGTCTAACAGTATTAATCCTTTACAAAACTTTTACAAAAACATAAAGAGAGATAGACATTTAAGGATTAAGCATTCCAATACTTGAGACCAAGCTCTAAAATCTGCCTGCATCAAAACCTTTTGTAAGAAGATCTGCAACATTATAATCAGTATGAATTTTAACCATTTGTATTAACTTTTTAGCATTGCAATCTCTTATAAAATGATGCCTAATCTCTATATGTTTTGTTTTAGAATGTTGAACATGATTTTCAATAATGCAGATAGTACTGTTATTGTCAATATTAATGACAGTACTCATGAAATTGTACCCATAATCTAGCAATTGGTTTTGAATCCAGAGTACTTGTCCACGGCAACTAGCAGCAGCCACATATTCAGCTTTAGTTGTAGAAGTGGCAACCACAGTTTGCTTCTTACACTGCCAAGATATCAACCTGTTTCCCAAAAACTGACAACCCTCCTGTTGTTGAATTATTTATCGTGTGTTGATCTAGCAAAGTCACTATCAGTATAAGCAACCAGTTCAAATGGAGATCCTAGATTCAAAAGGCTCTTAAAGTTGGTTTGCCTTTCAAATATCTAAAAATCCTCTTGACTGCTAAGAGATGTGATGTCTTTAGAGTAACTTGAAATCTAGCACATGCACATACTGCAAACATGATATCTGGTCTAGATATTGTGAGATACATCAAAGACCTAATCATAGATATATAGAGATGTACATCAACATCATCAGCATCTCCATCCTGGACCAAAGGCTTTTCCAAATCAACAAGAGTTCTTTAGCAGGACTTCACATAGTGTAGGTTGGAATTCTCTTCAAAATCTAAGCTAACATATTTATATAACTGATTAATATTACCATATTCCTTTATTGTACTTGTAACCCTAAAAAGAAAGTAAGTTCTCTCATAGAACTCATCTGAACTTTTCCTTGATTTGCTTCTAAATCAAATTACATAACTCTTGTTTGTAGAGCCTAAAGATTAATGTCGTCAAACATACACTGGTTACATTGCAAAATATCTCTTTTATTGCTATATTTATAAACATTGTATGATCTATCTTGCATCTTTTAAACCCTTTTCCAATTGATAGTTAGCATAGTTCATACCATGCTCTTGGCTGCTTGATGAAAACCAGAAAGTGCCTTACACTTAAAACTTTGTTGGTGGATCAAGATCTTTAAATCATGGTTGCTTGAGTAACATAGTCTTCTTCTCATTGGTTCCATATAGAAAGCTACTCCATTGTCATCCATTTGATATACCAGAAAACCCATAAAAGAAGCATAGGCCAAAAACAATCTTATTGCCTCAATTCTTGCTACAGGAGCAAACACTTCTTCATAGTCTATACTTCTTTTGTCTTATGGACCCTATGTAATAACCTTGATCTGTACCTATCACAATTACCTTCATCTTGCTTGTTTCTGAAGACCCATTATGTTCCAATGGCCTTCTTTCCTTAAGCAAATCCACAGTATCCAAAACCTGTTGTAGTTTGAAATTGCAGAAGTTCTTCAATGATATACTCCACCCAAGATGAATCATATAGAGCTTTAGGAATGCTTGTTGGTTCAATATGTGATAGGAAACCATGCATATAAATACAGTATTCAGGGTATCTTGTGTTTTCTGTTCATATACATCACTGAGAAACCTGTTCTGAAGGTTGGTTTTATTATTCGTCTTGTCTGAAAAGATGACTTCATAACAATATATTATTCAATTGGGTGATCTTTTGAATTCTTGTATTAGGTGGGTTGGAACTATATTTGAATTTGTCTATGTTCCCTAAATCAACTTCTGGTTCATCTTCATCACTGAAGACTCAATATGAGTGGCTTCAATAATTGAGAACTAACTCCCATGGTGAACATGTCTTCGGGGCTATCATGTTCATTTGAACTAGCAGTTTTAACTGATGGGCCAACAACATTAAGTTTAAGACTAGTAGTATTTACATCAGGACTGGCAGTATTAACATGTTGCCCAGCAATATTAACATCTTTAGGACTGCTATCATCTGCAAACTTATCTTGTTCTGCATTTACATTTTTGGGACTTCTTCAACCGTTTTTGTGAATCATCAGTAGTTTTTGGTTAACTGTTAATTCATCATACTTGGTTGGTGAATAAAAGTATGAAGATCTTTCCAAATTGGATCACAATACATTCTTGACTGATTTATTCTGATGTACCTGCAGAGTCATTAGAAATTGTACCTGCGGTAACTAGTACATAGTTTATAGATTGAGTTAGAGAATCAATATCAAACAGCCATTTTGGACCATTCCCTTCTATCATAGGTTTATTCTCTAAAAACCTAATATGCAAGTTTTCTTCTACCATCCTGGTTCTAGTGTTGTATGCCCTAAAAGCTTTACTACTCAAAGAATATCTAACAAAGAAACCCTCATCACTTTTGCCATCAAACTTGCCTAAACTGTCTAAAGTATTAAGAATAGTAACATGACAACAAATGGTTCATAAAACTTTGAGTTGGTTTAAAAAACTTAAAAAGTTTCATAAGGTTGTCATGTTATGAGGTTAACTACTAGACCCATATTTTGTTTACATAGGCAAGCAGTAGAAACTGCTTCAGCCAATATATGGTAAGTAATTAGAGTAGCTAACTTGTTTAGCCCAGCCTTAATTAGTGTCCTATTCCTCCTCTCAGCTGCACCATTTTGCTGAGGAGTCCTAGCTACACTACTTTCTCTCTTAATACTTTTTCCTCTACAAAAATCACCCATAACTTTGTTTTTAAACTCTGTTCCATTATCACTTTTGATTATTTTTAATTTCTTATCCAATAGGTTTTCCTATTTCGATTGATAATCTTCTTAAGGATCTCATGGTTTCACCTTAGTAGTTATAAATAAAAATCTACTATGATCATCAGTGACTCCTAAGGCAATACATTCTATTCATTAAGCTTACTCACAAAGGTTGGACCAAACAAATCAATATGTTGCATTAAACAAAGGCAATAGTAATGAGTTTCAGAACTTTGGTGACTATAGAAGCGCTGTGTTGCTTCCCTTTAAGGGACAAGCAACACAGTGGTTTGGTCATTTTCATAATGTTTTGTTGAGCAATCCTATTAGTATATAATCCTTGAAAAGCTTATTTATTGTTAAAATTAATGTGACTAAGTCTTTTGTGCCAAAGCATTGATTCATCTAATGTAGCATTTGCAACAAGACAAGTCAAATTCTCTTTAGGAACAATGTTCTTCATATCAAAACTGTACATATTGTCCTTTCTAGGAATTTTAAGAAATATATGATTTTCATCAGGAAACTTAAAATTTGGAGATAAGACAAGACACTCAGTGTCAGTAAAAAGGACATAGTTCTTTTTGTCACACATCTGTGAGACACTAAAAAGATTGAATTTTAACTCATTGACAAAGTATACATCTTCAAAATCAAGACTATTGGTTTTAAGTGTAACTTTACTAGAAATTGTACCACCATATGCACCTCCTCCAAATGCAACATAACCTTTATCAAATTCCTTGAAATCTAAGATATAAGCTATGTTCCTAGTCATGTACCATGAGCATCCACTGTCAACAAATCCTTTATCATCATGTTATGGCTTGCCACGGCCCATAAAAATTAGGTATAATTAGATTCCTTGGGTACAAGCATTAATGACTTGGATCTGCCTCGTTGTTCATGTAGTTGTGTTCTTTAAAAGCAAGTGATGCACCATTAGGTTTGGTAGGTCTCCAAACCCAATATGTTGAGGACTTTATAGCATTTACCCATTTTACCCTAACAGCATTAACTTGTCCTGTATAAGACCTAGCAGTATTAACTGCTTTAGGCCTTCCAGTATAATAGTGTCTATTTGTTGCATGCACAAATCTTCTTGTTAATGTTGTTTGCTTATTAAAGGGCCTCTTAGCAGTTGATTGTGCTTGTTTAGGTCTTAATCAAACTGAATTTACAGCAGCTACTTATAAAAGAGGTATTCTTAGTTGTTTGCTTATAAATGATACTTGTTCTTTTACCAAAGAGTCATCAGAATTTTCCTTAGAATCATCTGATTTTTTATCACAAACAATGTTAGACTCTTGCTTACTATCCTTAGAACCATAACTTTTGAATTCAGGGTCTTTGAATTCATCAAGACCAGAATAAGACAAATCAAGCTTTTTAGGTCGATTATAGATTAAAGGATGGGGTGGAGGAACAACATTATACCCCAAACCCTTTTTACTTTTGTCAGTTATCTGACTCCCTAACAACTTGTCTAGGTCTTTTGAGGCTTTATCAAATTTCTCAATTTTAAATTCAATGCCCTCTTTTTCTTGCTTAACTTTTTCAAACTCACTTTTAAGCACATTTATTTCATAGTCTTTGCAAGCTACTTCCCTTTTAAGAACTGCAACTTCTTCACTAAAAAGAACCTCATTCTTTCTATATGTGATAAGTTGTTCTTCTACAGTTGCTAAACCTCTTTTATAAGTAGCTGCTGTAAATTCAGTTTGATTAAGCTTAACAATTAAATCATCACACTGTTTCTTAAGAGTTTCATAGTTTTTCAGATAAGTTTTAGAGCAAGTTTTATCATTGTATACCTTAGAGTCTGAAAACGCCATTAGAGCCATGTTTGTCTGAACCTGTTCTTCTGCCATATCACTCTAGTCAAAACCTACACCATCTATAGCCAACATTTCCTTTGAAGATGTGTCTTCATTGTTTCCTTGCTTCCTAGTGTTGTCTTGATTTCTGAACTGACCCTCTTTGTTCCTTGGTGCTCTACACTCCCTGGCAAAGTGTCCCATCTTGTGACAGTTGAAACACTCTACCTTGGATTTATCATACCCAGCAGTATCATTAGCATTAATGAAAATTTTCTTGCCTGTCCTCTGAAAGTACCTCTTTGCCCTCATACTTAGCAAAGAGAGCTGCCACTTCAAATCTATTGCTTCCAGATCATCTTTATGAATTTGCTTTAAGTCCTGTTGTAGGAGATTAGGACCATTGGGATTCTCAACCATGAAAGCATACACAACATTATCACTGAAGCTAGCAGTACTAACTTAAGGACTAGCAGTGTTAACATTAGGGCTAACAGTACTAACTTCATATGCAGGTTTAGCAGTATTAACATCATTAGTACTGCTAGTGCTTGGAGCAGTCATAAAGGCCAAGTTTTGAGCACCACTACTTGCACCAACAGATTTCTTTACACTTTGTTTAACAATTTTGAAGTTGTTGTACAAATCATCGATGCTCATTGTTTCAATTTCAGCCTTATTCATCCAGACTACAACATGAGTATTCCACTCAGGAGGCAAGCTTCTCAAAAATTTTGAATTTAAGTCTTCTTGAGTGATGACTACACCCAAAATTGCAAGCCTACTAACAATCTTCTGGAGCCTGTTAAAGATAGAGTCAAGAGACTCTGTGCTTGATGCACTAAAATTTTCATATTGTTGCTTCAAAAGTGTCTTCTATGTTTTCTTAGTGGCTTCATTACCTCCAAATCGTGTTTCGATAGCACCAAACATTGTTTTAGCATCAGTGTACTGACTGAAAGTATGTTGATGTTCATTGGGAAGAGCCATGAGTAGCAAGCTTCTAGCCTTCACATCATTTTTCTTGTTGGTCTTTTCTTCAGCAGTTACAGGTACTGACATCTTTGTAACTAAATTACCATTCTCTTGTGCTGTTTGTGTACAGATACCCATGAGTTACCATTCTCTATGACCTCCCATAGAGCATAGTCTTGTACATGGAAGTATTGCTTGATTCTTATCACCCACATCTCATACTCACCTAGTTTGAGTATGGGTAGCTTAGCAGTAGTATTACTCTGTGCAGATTCAAATTCCATAACTTCTAGATCAAAGTTTCAGAACACAAGGCTCTGATACCACTTGTTGATCCCAACTAGATCTTGCAAACCTTGTTAAAGGGTTAGTTGTATTGAATAGATTCAAGACAACTATGCTAGAAACTTTGTTGATACTAAGAGTATGCGGAATCTACTCTTTAGTACTTAGAAGAATATGAATGTAATAGTAAACTGTGATGCAGTAGAATGAACAATGAATATAACCAAAAAGCTTCAATATTATTATGATAAATAATACAAGTACTCTGTCTAGTACTAGGGTTTACAACCTTGAAGCTATGAATGTGTCTATCGAGATGTGTTTACAACCAAAACCTAGGATCTCCTTTTATACACCAAGGAGTCCTTTACAAGATAACTACAAATCTTCTAAACTTCTATGAGATATCAACATATCTTCTAAATATATAAGATATACATTAAATCATTCCATACATATCACAAAACACGCTTTTATCTCTTCAAGAGTTGTAATCTTCATGCAGCAGTACAAACTCTTCTAGCGGTATTAAGTTCAGTACTGACAGTACTAACTTTTCTTCTGGCAGTACTAACCTAGTTAGTACTGTTAGTTATATCTTGAGCAGTATTAAGTTCTTGAACTAGAAGTACTAACTTGTGAAGATTTATTCCCAACATTACTCTCACATTTAACCTAAAACCTTTTTATAAATGAGTTTGGTTGAATATTTATAATAAAATTATTATTTTTACAATGTATTAGCGTTAATGAATGGGCTTTTGATAAGTTTTTAAAGGTTCTGTGAGCTGCTGGTCTAATAAGTGCGGCGCACTTATAACCGGCGTACTTTCTGGGCTGGATAAAACAAATTCTTATTTTCTTATGATTTTCAACATTTAATTTTAAAACACATTCATAATTATGAATAGTATTTTTTAGATTTATAACAATTTTAGCATGCATTTGATAAACAACTTTTAATTAACATGATTTTATGGGTCAATTATACAAAATAAGCATGAATTTTAATTTATCCTAATCTAATTATTAACAACCTTAATGAACAAGAAATTGATTAAATTGACAATAAATAATTTATGGGATTTAACATACCTCTAGGGCGAAGATTTTAAAAACTTGATGGATTGATCTTTTGAATTTTTTCTTCAATTTTTTGCAAAACCTGACGGTTTCTTATTGTGTGTGAGTTTTTATAGAGTTAGAAATCTTGTTTTATAAGTTTTATATGTAAAACGCCTCAAAGTGCGGCGCACTTCATAGAAGTGCGACGTACTTTCCTATTTTTACTATAAGTTATATTTTTTTATATTATATTATTTTTATTATTATTAATATAACACAAACTTACCTCGTACATTTTATAACTTAAATGTGAATATAATCATAAACATAAATTTATTTCAATCCATCAAAACTGACTCTTTTCTTTTTATATTAATATTTATTGGACTAATGTCCGTACATCAATGTAATCCATTATGGATTTATACAATTGATTTATTTTGACTCAAAGAAAAAAAACAGGAGTATATAGTCACTCCTTTATTCCAAACGTGGTACTGGTGTATCAACTCTGAAACCAGTTGGGTGACATGATGTCACTCAACTTGTGGTACTTTGCTAATTTCCTGGTTGTCTTCTTTGTTACGAAACCTTGGTCATATATATTTCCATATGGGTCGGTCAACCTGATCTCGGCATGCCACTAACCATCACTATCTTCCTTTTTGTTAAAACATCCAGTGTAATCGGGTTTCCACTCAACATGTTGCAATGCCATAGGCAATGATCCAAGAAAACTAACAACTTTCTTCCAGACACATATCTTTCTGAACGGATTCATCACTTCCTGTAAAGCTAGAGACCGGTCCAACAGATCGCTACAGTTTAAGTACCTAGCAGGTTTTGGTTTGTATATCGGTGATCCAAATTTGTTTCTTTGAAATTCATACTCCTCTTCATCATCACTGTCGCTTTCTACAGTGTCCAAGCTTGTTTTGGCTACACGAAAGGTTTGATGGCAGATTCCATCAAAAGTGGACGTTATGTTTTCAATCGTGTTCACTATGCCACCACAAGTGTGCAGAAATCCTCTTCCTACCAGTATCGGTGTGTATCTATCAATTGGCATGTCTAAGATGAGAAACTTTGCTATGATGGTGGTAACACCCACTTGGCGCAGAACATTGCTCAAAAGCCCCATCGGCTCTGCCTTCGAGTGATTTAACATCGAGATCCCCTTCTTTACATTATGTACTTCCCCTCTACCCAGCTCTTTGTAGATACGATATGGTATTACGTTGATATCTGAGCCAGTGTCTACTAGGGCATTGAGGTTAATTTTAACCTCCAGTCTGATCGGAATCACGAATGCTCCAAGATCATCTTTTTCTATTAACGCTTCTCATTTGATTCTTATTATGGATTCTTCCTCCTCTTTGTTCATTCCATCTAGCTTCCTTTTGTCCACACAGATCTCGTCAAGTATTTTCTTATATTTGTCAATGTAGGCCATAGTCTCAATTACAGGTCTCTCCTCCTCTAGTATAGAGTATCTTTCGTAAATACTGATAGCCAACGCTTCTCTTTAGCTTCCTCTTGAGTCAATGGTGTTCCAGTAGACATCGAGGGTCCTATGTTAGAATAAATTAACTAGTATTTCTCCAGCTGCTTCCTCTTATTTCTACTGCTCTTCCCCATCTTACACACGAACTGCGGAACATCAACTCTGTCAATATCTGGGATATCCCCAAAGTCAAGATCGTCTAATAACAGATCCCAATCATCACCAATCTTTTCTCCTTCATCAGAACTAACAAAAAGGGTCGAGTTCAGGGTATATCTTAACAGTTTCATTCCTGAAATCAGCAATTGCTTTGGTTAGACGCAAGAATGATCTTCCAAAAACCACACCCGGTTCAACATCATCTTCTTCAGGATTTATTATGAATTTTACAAAATAAATCTCTCCCCTCAAAGCTACGATTAATTCTTTCTTAACCACTTTATTTCCACGTTTCACCTCATGCTCCAAGCATAATTTCACTGCAAACTCATTCGAGATCATATTCTCTTATACTCCAAGATCTATTTCCGCATCATATGCTTCTAGTCCATTAATGAAACAAGGTGCCACAAATCTGTCACTAATCTCTTCGGTCTCCATTTTGTGAAAAACCATAGCCTTCGCTTCTTTCTTTCCTCCACTGTTGGCTGTGTCCTGAAATTCAAGGGAATTCCAGTCCCCATGTCCTTCTCTTTTGTCACTTGATATTTCAATGACATTCTCTCCTAAGCAAGTTTTACTAGAACTTGGATCCATAATTCTTATATGACAACACAACAATAGAATAACCGTTAGTGGGTTAGTTAAAACAAATAGTAATACTTTCTTACACTTACATAATATTAATAAGCAGGTTATATTTAATAAACAGAACAATTTGTTTATGAAATTCAAGATATGAGCAAATTTTAACTGTCCAGGAGGTAAAGTGCGTCGCACTTTGGAGTAAGTGCAGCGTACTTCCTAGGCTTTTGCAAAATTTTTATATTTTTTCAGGAAAACCGGCGTACTTAGGAGTAAGTGCGCCGTACTTTTATATTTTTCAGTTTCAAAACTTTTTAAATAAGTATAATCAGATAAGCAAAATTGAGCAAATACGATAAACACATAAGCACTTATAAAGAGAAACATAAGGTAATATTTTTTTGTTCTTTTGATTTTAGAATATAAATTACTCGAATACAAGAATTCAACAAACAAGCACATAAGGAAAAAGATCCACATGTTTTAGTGTTGAGTTTACAGTTTTGAAAAGGTTTTGGGTTTTGGTTCTTTCTTCTTAAAAACTGGTTCTGTTTTGTAAAAATTGCAGGAAGTGCGGCGTACTTGGTATAAGTACGGCGTACTTTCTGAATTTGCAGAAAAACCGGCGCATAAAAGAAATGTGCGGCGCACTTTATGAGAAAAATAAATTTCTTGGGTCAGTTTGCCAGAAAACTGTACGGCGATTTTGAAAATTTGGTTTGTAAAACAGCAATGACTTAACTAAGAATGATTTCAATCCCTGGCAACGGCGCCAAAAACTTTTGATGTGTTTCGAAAGCTTTAAATTTATAAGACTGAAAATACTGATTAATTAAACGAAAACACACGGGTCAAAGTATAACCCACATATGTAGTATAATCTTTTAGGTAAGACCAGGTCGTTCCACGGGATTGGTATATTCTAAGTAAAGTCGGGATGTTTTACGAAAAAAGGTTATCTTATAGACTGTCATGATCTAAAGATAAAGGTTTAATTCAAGATATTAAAAAGATATTTATTTGGACTAGGAATAATGGTGATGAACAAGCATAAAATCAAGCAAGCATGAATTTAAGCATAAAAGTATGAATAGATGGGTAATCATTCAAACGATTATCTATTTCATATATTAGAGAATCCTTTCGGTCTTTAATCTTTAATATATAAAATGCTTTAGGATTGATTCAAGTATGAAAGTGAAGATGATAAAATCCCTAAATGAAGTTCGTTAGACATATGATTAAGTGTTAAACATTTTTATCCGGTTTGATAAACATTTTATTAGTCAATTCTCACAAGACTAATACCGAATTGCCGTAGACAAACAATGTGAAATGTAAACATATTGGTGGAATCTTTCGACCTATATCCAATAAGTATGAATAATCAAACATAGAACAAGTAACCGGATAATTGAACATCGAATTCAATTATCACATTCATAAGCAAAACATTAAGGCTTGTTCATATCATTATCCATATTAGCCCAAATAAATAAAAATGACCACTCTATATTCATAGCAATCAAACACATAACAAGCATCATAGATTCAGAAAACATTATATTCAATAAGGATAACGTGTTTATACCGATTCCACAAGCAAATGATATGGTTTATTACAAGATCTTCCTTGATCAAAACACTAGTTTAACCGGAATTACAACTAGTAATACTTCTTATCTACCACCTTTGGCCTGAGTTTCTTCCTCCGATGTGACTATAACATGGAAATTATGAAGATTCAAAGAATACTTCAACCTTTCCCAAGAACTTCCTTATAACTTTGCTAAGAAAATTCTCTAGTAACTGGATATAGCAAGAAGCGGTTTGTTTCTTCGAGAACCAAGGATGTCAAACAACATCCTCACGACGTTATGCAATACCGATGGTGCTATTTCGATCACATAATCTGCACGCATGAATCAGAATCGGCATTTACATACTATTTCTATGCGGTCCCCGTAGGATACCATAATCACTAAGTGCGTATGCCTTTAATGCTTCAGAAGATAGAGTTTTTCCGCTTCAGGTGAGCAGGTTTTGGGAGCCTTTTTGGAAGGGGCATAAAGGTTAGACACTAAACATGATATAGGGCCTACCTTGTCGTTAGGTATAACAAATCTACCTATCATGCCTCGATACTTGGTTATAGCTACCGACTCACTCTCTTCGTCTTTTGTGAGTTTTGGTATCGAAGGAATGGGGTTTTCATTGGTTTAGTCTTCTTAGCCATATTTCTTAAGCATTTCTTTACTTATATAGATTGATTAAAGAAAATACCATATTCATTTGTTTTATTTGTATGTGCCAAGAAGAAGTTAAGTTCACCCATAATGCTCATCTCGAACTCGTCATGCATGATTTTGGCAAATTCATCACACATGTCTTGACAAGTCGAACTGAATTTTATGATGTCATCGACATATATTTGAACGATGATGGGGGTTTGACTTCTTCTTCTTAATAAAAGAGTGTTATCACTGAATATGTGCTAAAAAAACAAACACATTTGTACCCCAAAAAATGCTAATAAATGGACTAAAACACTAAAATATGAGTAATTATCTTGCATATATGTTTGTATTGTGTTTTTATGTCTTACAAGTACAAAGGATTGAAAACAAAGCAAAAACGGTAATTTTCGAGTGACTTTTGACGATGTTTTTACGTTTATCAAGGCTCTAACGAAGTCGTTAATATTCCTCAATCACACCATTGGAAAGAGCACGAAATTATGAGTCCAACGGTACCGGCCTTTCATATGTGAACCATTTTATTTTGAACCTTTTTCGTCCATGTTTGAACCTTTTGCTAATAATAACCCAGCCCAAACAAATTAGCCCTTATATATTAAATTCTACATTCTATGATTGAAGCTATGCTCTAGCACAGCGGTAAGCTTGCTCGAGCTATGCTTCTATCAAGAGTTTCTGGCGATTCGATAACACTGCCAAAGGAGGGCAGTTTATCCCCTTACGACCGGACCGGCCTCATGGACCCGCCTAAACGGCCAATAACCGACTTTGACCTGGCCCATGATACGATCCTGTCCCGGCTGTTGACTGGCAGTAATGATGGTTGCGGTGGTTGATCGGTGGTGCCTAGCCAGTGGTCCGGCGGTAGTGTCCGGTGGTCGGCGGTGGGCTCCGGTGACGGGCTGGCAAGACGTGGCAACCACTCAGGTGGTGACTCGTGGGCATTCTAATGATTGTAATCATATGCTTGCAGGTGATGACATGTCAGTTGCATGTCAGTCTTTGGTTACGAGGTGGCCATGCTCAGGTGACGGCTGGCCAATCATAGACTGACACGTGTCATTCTGCGTGTGTCAGTCCGAGGTAGGCGTGTGCCAGTACGAGGTCAGAGTGCATGGAATCTGTGCCAATGATTGGCGTGGTGATTAAGCTATGATTAAGTCGGTGGTGATGTAAAATAACGAAAATGCCCCTGTTTCTTAGGATGTGATTGGCTGTACACCTGAAATGACGAAATTACCCTCCCACCACTTGGGCTATATTTACAACGCTATCAGCAGCATCAAAAGGTGTTAGTATTTAGTATGTATTTTCACATGTAGGTGTAGTGTAGTTTTAGAGTAGAATCGTGTAGCTTATGTTGCTTATTATTGTAAAAGCTTTTTAGCTTATTCTCAACTTATTGTATTGGCTTATTTTTCATGAATGAAGATGTTGATTTTAAGGTTAGTTTTTATTAATGCTTATTTACTTTTTTTTTACTTTTCTTTATGCTTATTCTTCCACTCTTTCTTTTCTTTTATTTATTTCCAAATAAGCTCATGCTTATAGCTTATTTTTGGATCCCATCTCTTAAGCTTATTTTAATAAGCTACTTCCTTTGCCTTATGAGACTAGCTTATTTTTATATTGTTTTTGAAATGGAGCTGTTGAGTGAGCTGATTTAGCTTATTTCTATGCTTATTTTTATTCAAGCTTATTTTCTTAGATCTAAATCTTTAAATATACCCGATCTATGTTCACTTGATTGAACACCTTAGTTTCGGGTGGGTTTAGATCTAAAGTTTTAATTTTTATTAGCTTATTGTCTTTAGAATAATTAGTAGCTTATTAATATATCTTGTTTATCATAACTTTGGTTGTTTTAATGTTGATGAAATCGATCAAACACTTAGGCGAGGAGCTTATGGGTCTTAAAAGTTTATTTTACTATTAAGTTTAAAGCTTTTTAGTTTTTAAGGCTATTTAGTATATAAAGTTTGTAACTTTATTAACTAAGTAGTTATATAAACTAATAAAGTTTTAATCTTTAGTGTTTAATTAAGTTTATAAGATCGGGTGGTTTATATTCGTCTCCATTTTCTTCAATCGGGTTTTTCTTTCTTTTCCTTTTCTCTTATTAGTAGTTGTAGCTTAATATTAGTTTAAAAATGTTTGCTTTGTTGATTAGTGGGAGTTTTATTAATATGCGTAGTGAGTAGTTTTATTAGTGCTTGTTAAGTGATTAGCGATTTGGAATTTAAGTGTGATTTAAAAAAGGTTTAAAAAATTAGTATTCAATTTGCATACCGTCATTTACTTTTAATGCAATTTAAATACTTGTCATTTATTTTATAAAACATTTTACTTTACTTGTCATTTAATTTCTTGAAACTTGTTTTCTAAGGATTTTAATTAGTTAAACCTAAGCCCGCACTTAAGGAACATTTCACGTCACTTAGCAAGCATATTTGTCATTTATATCTTTTAGATCAATTTTAGTATAACCTTGTAGTTTTAAATCTTAGAACTACTATTAGTTTAATTTTTAGTTTAAAAATAGTTTAAAACCAAAACCAAAAACTTTATGATCATTCAAGCTCGATTTTACAAATGAATGAGATTTCCATTCACCTTTCGCCGAGGAAATCGTTACCCATTCTGGATTACTTTTTTATTCTTTCCTAAGAAATAATTTGTATGATACTTAGCTTGCGTATACGTATATGTATTTTATAAATATATATATTATATATCTGAGGGTTTATTTGATACGCGTGTTGTGAAAATGACCGTCATCATCTACCATTCCCATTTTATATTCATGTTTGATAAGGAAAGCTTTTAATCAATCATACCAAGCTTTCGGTGCTTGTTTAAGACCATAAATGCTTTCTTTTGTTTTATAATCATGATCCGGTTTTCTCAAAGTCATGAGATCATGAAGGTGGTGCCAGTATACCTCCTCATTGATAAAACATTCAGGGAATGCACTTTTTACATCCAATTGGAATAGTTTAAAGTCTAAAGCACAAGCATAAGCTAATAGTATCCTAATTGACTCAAGTCTAGCAACTGAGGCATAAGTTTCATCATAATTGATGCCCTCTTGTTGATTATAGCCTTGAGCAACTAACCTAGCCTTATTTCGAGAAACAATACCGTGTTCGTCTAACTTAATTCTAAACACCCACTTAGTTCCTATAATTGTCATATTCCTATGTTGTGGAACTAACTCCCAAACGTCGTTAGCAATGAATTGATTTAATTATTCTTGCATCGCGACTATCTAACTATCATCCGTTAAGGCTTCATTCACATTATTTGGTTCTATAGTTGATTTAAACAAAAGAAGTTACTTTGGTTTTGGGTTTGTGATCTAAGGGTTCTTTGGTTAAGGTTTCCTATGACATTTTCTAATGGTATATCCAATGAAAATCAACAATGTTGAGATTCCTTAATATTGATATTTTGTTAATCTTTAATGTTTCTATCCACAATGTTATTTTCTAGGTTTTTCTTTTGCTCGGTAACCTGATTGCTTCTTTTCATCTAAGTCATCATTCACACCAAGGTGATGTTCTTTAGAGGGTGGAGGAGTTTCATAGAATGTCACGTTAAGTGATTCTTCGACTTTCCTAGAGTGTTTATTTAGGATGATGTAGGCTTTACTATTTTGAGAGTAACCTAAAAAGATACCTTCGTATGACTTTGGGTTAAACTTTGTAAGGTAGTCTTTTGTGTTTAAAATGAAGCACTTGCTTCCAAACACTCTAAAGTAATCTAGTAGGTTTATCTACCTCTTAATGTTCGTGGGTGTTTATCTAAGATGGCTCTCTAATTTGGGATTTGGTTGAGTATGTATGTTGAAGTGTCTATTGCGTTACCACCAAAACTTTTATGGTAACGATGCTCATTCAACTTAGTCCTACTCAGTTCTTGATTATTAAGTGTCCTATTTTTCTATCAACCACACCATTGATTGAGGAGTGCGTGGAGTTGAGAAGTTAGGTTTAATACCATTGCATTTCAAAACTCTCCAAAATTGCCCCGTTTATCAAATTCCTTACCCGTGGTCTAGTTTTATTGACACTATTGTTTCATCCTATTGGTTTTGATCTTCTTACTACAATGTTTTAAATTAATCGAAAGCTATCGGTTTTGTCCATTAAGGGAATCTAGTCCAAGTATACCTAGTTGTAGTCATCTACTATGACTAAGGTGTAGCGGTTTCCTCCGTAACTCCGTACGGCGGATAGACCGAAAAGATCCATATGAAGGAGTTCTAAGCATCTAGTTGTTAAGACTATATTCTTAGCCTTATGACTAACATGAGCTTGCTTTCTAATTTTGCAAGCATCACAGAAGTGTTGATCAAACTTAAGCTTAGGTAAGTTACTTAACAAATTCTTGATGCTAACGATTGTAATAAGGATGCAATATTTGCGTACCTAAACTCCTATGCACAAACGTGGAGTTTTCATCAAGCGTTGCTAGACAAAATTTTGTCTCTTTAGGCTCATTTCCTAATTTCATCTCACATATAAGCCTTTCTCTAATCCTCTCACTCTTTATGTATCTTACCTCCTTACGTGATTTCTACTATCCATGTTCAGACCAAAGTTACTCTCACTTATTATCACATATGTGTTCCTATTACTCAACAAGTTAAATCTTAGTTTTTGCTTATTATCATTAATCTTTTTTGAAGAGAGTCATTTAAAATTCGTTCATACCATTTGCCCAATGATGTTATTGAGAAGATTTCTACCATAAACATAACTTACCTATGTTGGTATGCCTTGTAGCTTGAGAAGAGCTTCTGGATTACCCGTCATGTGTTAGGACATTCCGCTATCCTTTATCCACTCAGCGGGTTCAAGTCGACTCTAAGGCATATCTATTTATATAAGGTAACACCTCAAACATTTGGTCCCCAATATCTCATGGGTCCAAAGTTGTTAGTGCTAAACATCCCTTGCATTTGATGCAATTATTTTGGGATGTGGGAACAATGGAAGTACATTTCCATGGCATGTAACTTTGTCATGGAAATTTATTCCAAGTTACAGGAAAACCACGAGGTTGATTTTGTCAACCAATGTTTCTTTTTGGTTGCGGTGTTTTAGGACGATGATAATTATTTATGACTCTTCTAGGTGGTGGAGTTTTTGATCTAAAATTTGGTTTTGAAAATCTAACTCCGGGTTTTGACAATGGCTTATAGAAATTGCTTAATTCTTATCACTAGCAAGGGAATCTTACATTGTGTTACATATTAGTGTTTTTGGTCTAGGACCCAAAATAGATTTTTGAAAAGACACACTTTTCTCAGATCTAGGTGTGGTTCCTCGTGGCGGTCCCATATTTTCTTTGGGGGCCGCCTGCACATTAAGGGGGTCGCCCATATTTATGAGACCTCCATCAGAGGATGCCTTTTTCTGAGCCTTCACAAATTTTATTTCTTTAGCTCCACTAGATGATGCTTAAAATGAACTAAACCCTAAACCCAGTTTTTCACCAGAGGGTTTTTTATTACATAGCATTTCATTTAGACAGTGTGTACTCTTTTTAAATTTATTTAATCTAATGGCTTCCTCTGTGAGTTTTTCATTCTCAATTTTAAGCATATGACATTTTACACATTCGAGATCAACTCCCTTGTTTTTCTCGAGTGTAGGCACTTTTTCTTTTAGAATACTAAGTTCTTTTTCTAAACTATTTTTAGTGGCTTTTAATCTTTTGTTTTTAGTGATTATCTTTAAACTCATTTTGCACAGTTTATCATATTCATTATCTAAGACTAAATCATCTATTGATGAGTTTTCATCACTGAAGTAAGAGGATTCGGAACATACCTCACTTGATGCTTGAGCTACAAGACATGTTTCGTCTTTGACCTTCTCATCATCTTCTTCACCACTATCACTCCAAGAACCAAAGCTCTTTGGTTCTTGTCTTTCGGTGGTTTTGGACATTATCCAATAAGATGATTTGGGTTGTCGCATCTAAAGCATTTTCTATCATTTTTACCTTTCTTGTCATCACGGCTTCTTTAAAATGTCTTTTTGTCATTCCAAGGTTGTCTCACGAATATACCTCTTCTCTTAAAGAACTTCTTGAAGTCTCTAACCGCCATGGCATATTCTTTACACTCTTCATCACTAGATTCCTTCTTAGCCTTTAAAGCAAGAGATTTTCTTTCTCTCTTAGCTTTGACTATTTCAGAATCTTTCTTGATGGTCATCTCATGAACTTTGAAATTCCCGATAAGTTTATCAAGTGACAGTGATGTTAAGTCTTTCAATTCTTCAATCGTTGTGACATTTGCTCTCCATTTAGGATGTAGAGCCCTAAGAAACTTCCTAACATAATTCTTGCTAGAATAACCTTCATCAAGTGCTTTTAGACTAGTAATGATAGTATTTAATCTAGCAAAAGCACTATCTATAGTTTCGTCTTTAGAAATGGCGAATTGTTCATATTGTTGTACCAAAAGGTCGATCTTGTTATCTTTGACTTGGTTATTACCTTGATGGGTGATTAACAAAGTTTTCCAAATTTCATTTTCCGTATTGTACATAAAAATTATTTCATATTGTTTTTCTTGGGAAAGCATTGTAAATGACCATTTTAGCTTTGTTATTTTTCGCAAGCTTCTTTTTAAGATCGTCATTTTGCTTTTCAAAAGGGATAACCTCATCTAAATTGGTTTCTGGATTTTTTTGAATAGTTTGAAAATCACCGTTAGTAATAATATGCCAAAGATCAAGATCTTTTGATTTAACATATGTCTCGAATCTATTTTTCAAATAAATAAAACTATCACTTTTAAAAAGTGGTGGTCTTTGCATGGATTGCCCTTCTAGATATTTGTCGGAATCTATAGATCGATCCAAGCTTTAAAATACAATATATTTTAAAAATATTGAGTGACCTTGGCTTCTGATACCAAGTTTGGAAACTAGAAGGGAGGGGGTTGAATAGTTTACAGGTTCATTTTACATTTTAAAAGTTTGCTTTCAAAATCCTTAGATAGGATGACGAACTCCCGTTCTTTAAGCCTTTTAAATAATGTTATTTAATTCTTATCTTAGTTTTTATTATTATTAAATAAGTGGTTAAAACGGGGGCGCTTTCGAAATAAATAATTTTTGAACCTTCTTAATGGACCTTTTCTGTTCTTGTTTGATTGTGAGGGGTCATAGGTTAAAAGGGGATTTAATTATTTATTTTCGGGTGTGTTTTATTTACATTGCGTGTGAGACCAGCAATGGCTTAGTTGTGGGGGAATTTTGATGTGCGCTAAAACACACATCATTTGTACCCCAGAAAATGCTAATAAATGGACTAAAACACTAAAATATGGATAAATATGTTGCAAATATGTTTGTATTGTGTTTTTATGTCTTACAGGTACAAAGGATTGAAAACAAAGCAAAAACGGTAATTTTCGGGTGACTTTCGACGACGTTTTTACGTTTATCAAGGTTCAAACGTAGTCATTAATTTTCCTCGATCACACCATTGGAAAGAGCATAAAATTATGAGTCCAACGGTATCGGCCTTTCATATGTGAACCTTTTTATTTTGAACCTTTTTCGTCCCTGATTGGACCTTTTATAGTAAATGAACCTGCCTGGCAAATAAAAGGGTTATATATTAATTTTGGTATAATATAAATGAAACCATGCCTAGCTCAGTTGGTAAACTGAGTGGGCTTAAGGTTTCATCCGAGAGGTCCCTTGTTCGATTCTAGCAGGAGGGTATTATCCCCTCTACGCCACGTCAGCAGCCACGTCAGCTGCCACGTGGTGCCACGTGTTGCCACGTGGTACCACTTGGCTGCCACGTGGCAGCGGTGGCCACCATTTGACCCGACCGTTGACTGGCGGTCAACCACCGTTGACCGGTGGTCTGGCGGTGGTTGACCGGTGGTCCGGCGATGTTTCGACGGTGGCCCGACGGTGTTTCAGCGGTGGTCCGCCACCGTTGACCGCCGTTGACCGCCACCGTTGACCGTCGCTGACCACCGTTGACCGGTGGTGGCTCCGGTGACGGCACCAGAAATGTTGACAAGATACGTGGCACCAATCACAGGGTGACACGTGGCCATCTAATAATTAGGTACGAGGTACTGTTCTTCGTATGCAGGTCCGAGGTTTGGAGTCCGAGGCAATCATTGGTGTACGAGGTTCGGCGATCGAGGGTTCTAGAAGCTGGCGTGGCGCGTTGTGATTAGTGGATCCATCCGCAGACAGCTAGCGGTTACGAGGTATAAATTTGTGTAACTAATACGCGTCAATGGCAAATGACTAAAATTCCCCCATATCTTGCATTATGATTGGACAAAGGCTTGAAATAACGAAAATACCCCCACATGGGTTGGGTTATATATTCACACGCAACAGCTTCATTTGGAAGTGTTAGATTTAGTTTATTTTCAATATAGTGTAGGAGTAGTGTAGCTTATTTTTATCTCTTTTAGCTTATTAGTTTGCTTATTGTAAAGCTTTTATAGCTTATTTAGCTTATTGTGATCAAGATTTTAAGCTTATTAATGAAGATGTTTAAGGTTGGTTTTTATTAAATGCTTATTATTTCTTAATGCTTATTTTCTTTTTATGCTTATTCTTCTACTCTTTTTCTTTTTTTAGCTTATTTCCAAATAAGCTCATGCTTATAGCTTATTATTGGATCCGATCTCTTAAGCGCTTAATATTTCTAATAAGCTTCTTTAATATCTTATTTGGATAGATTATTTTATATTTGTTTTTTGTTTCGAGCTTTTTCGAGTGAGCTTATTTAGTTATTTTTATTGGCTTTTTTTATTCAAGGCTTAATTTTATAATACTATATGATTTAGAGCTTTTCGAGTGAGCTTATTTTAGCTTATTTTCGATTGCTTATTTTTCTAGCTTATTGTTTTTAGATCTAATCCTTAAATATACCCGTCTCTTGTTCACTTGATTGAACACCTTGGTTTCGGGTGGATTAGATCTAAAAATAATAGATCTTATATTTTTAGCTTATTTTCTAGCATAAAGTTTGTTGCTTTTTAATTCTAGCTTATTTTTCTTAGATCTAAATCCTTAAATATACCCGATCCGAGTTCACTTGATTGAACACCTTAGTTTCGGGTAGATTTAGATCTAAAGTTTTCATCTTTTTATTAGCTTATTGTCTTTAGAATAAAATCTAGCTTATTTTGTCTTAGTAGCTTATTATTATCTTGTTCATCTTAACCGTTGTTTGTTTTAATGTTGATGAAATCTATCCAACTCTAAGGCCGGAGCTTAAGGGTCTTATAAGGTTGATAAATAGATAAAGTTTTGATCTTTATGGTTTTTATGGAAGTAATTAGTAGATAAAGTTGACACCTTTATTTGCTAATTAGTGAAGTAGAAGCTTTTTAAGTGATAAGCTTATTTGTTTATTAAGTTTGTAAGATCGGGTGGTTTTATATCATTGCGGTTCTTCATTTCGGTTCCATTTTCTATCCTTTTTCAATTAATTAGTGTAGTTTTAGTATAAAATGTTTTTCTTTGCTTATTTAATTGTTATGAGTAGTGAGTAATAACTTGTGTTTGCTAAGTGATTAGTGATTTGGAATTTAAGTGCGGTTTTAAAAAGGTATAAAAATTAATAGTCATTAGAATTTTCCAATTTACATACCGTCATTTACTTTTAATGCAATTTAAATACTTGTCATTTATTTTAAAAAGCATTTTACTTTACTTGTCATTTAATTTCTTGAAACTTGTTTTCTAAGGATTTTAATTCATTAAACCTAAGCCCGCACTTAAGGAACATTTCATATCACTTAGCAAGCATATTTGTCATTTATATCTTTTAGATCAATTTTAGTTTAATCTTTTAGTTTTTAATCTTAGAATTAATATTAGTTTAATTTTTAGTATAAAAATAATTTAAAACCAAAACCAAAAACTTGAATGATAATCAAGCTCGATTTACAACTTGAACGTAGATTTCTATTCACCTCTCGCCGAGGAAAACGATACCCGTGTTGATTACTTATTATTCTTTCTTAATAATAATTTGTATGATACTTAGCTTACTTATACGTATATGTTTTATAAATATATATATTATATCTGAGGGTTTTATTTGATAAACGCGTGTGAAAACGTCTAGTATCAAAATGACGCCGTTGCCGGGGAGAGGTGTAACGATTTTTACGGGATTGTTTGTGTTCGAGCCTTGAAGATCCTTTCTTCAGAAAGTTTATTTTCGTTCTTAATAAATATTAAAAATACCAAAAATATTTTTTATTTTTATTATCTTTATAAAAAAAATTATTCTCCTTTATCCTCTTACTTCATTTAATTCTTTTCTTTATCCTCTTATCCGTTTAATTCTTCGACATGTCTTCGTATAACCATTTTGGTTGCTCGTGGTGTGGAGGTCCGTTTAATGGTGGAAACTATCTAGGCTGTAGCAGTGTAGGTTCCGGAAATGAGTTTGTCTATAACCCAAATCCTTATTCTTATAATGAAACACCAAACTTCTTCAACCAACCTCCACAGCCCCAGTTCAAGACATACTCGTGTGAGTTATGTGGGAACGATTCTCAATATGGGTTTGATTGTCCACCACGGGTACCGCTTGTCTATGAGCAGGAACCGTGCTACAATCAAAACTTTAGTGATAATTATTATCTACAAAATTCACCGAGTTTTTCTCAACAATATCTTTGTTGTGATAACTGTGGGGGTCCTCATGTGACTTTTCAGTGTCACTCGATGAACCAAAATTTCAATTCTTTAGGTTTTAACCATATTCAACCCCCACAGCACTTCGATAATCATCAGCCTCAGGAAACTCCAGAAGTCACTCCTTTTGTTGAAAGTAAAGAATGGGTTGAAACAAATAACGAGCTTTTTACGATAATGGAAGATTTTATGAAAAGAATTAATCAATAACGTGAGCAGGTGGTTTTACTTGTAGCTCAAAGAGAGCAAGAATTACGTGAACAAGAGCAGGCGGCTCAAGAAAAGGAAGAACTTTCACCGAACTTCGTTTTTATCAACTTATTGAAGAAATGTGTGGCACAAAAGTTTGTGAAGAGCAAAAGCAAAATATGGAAGATACGATGCTAGATTTGCTTGAAATTTGTCGACAAAAAAGCTTTATTGTATTCATAATAATGTTGATGATCTATTTGAGAGTGCTCTTAATTCTAAACTTCTCTTTATTAATTTGTATTCTCAACATCTCGATAAGGAAAAACAGGAAGTAAAGAATATCGCAGAGCCGACAGCTAAACATCAAACTCGAATTTCACCATGTTTAAAGAATTTTAAAGTTATT